>JAJLUB010000001.1:0-183770 GCA_030564085.1 Nakaseomyces uthaithaninus
GGAGATAAGGCGGATCCGAGGAGATAAGAGGGACTCGCGGAGACACCGCAGCAACCGCAGACACCTCTGGCACCACCTCTGGCACCACCGCAGACTGCTATCACCGTCATCAGTGCCAGAGGCGGAGTTTTGGAGTTGCGATAACGTCCGCTGGGGGGGTGCAGCCAGGTGCAGCCAGTGCGTTGGTGGTTGGGGTTGCCCGGAGGGGCAGTGGGGGGTGCGGTGGGGGGGAGGACAGAGTCCTCTATACGGGTAGTGTCCTGTGCCACAAACGTGTATAGTTATGTTACTCTCTTCGCTCTCTGCAGCTGCCCTTGTAGTGGCAAATACCTGTAATGCAAACTGATCGCACAGAGAGAGAGAGAGGGGGGGAGAGACGTTAAAGGTTAAGAATTAAGTGGCTATTAGAACTCGCATCTTGTATTACAGTGTACTCAGGATACTGATCAAAGTACTGAGCAGGAGCTAAAATCAGAATAGACATAGCAATGGGTCAAGGAGTGTCTCAGGACAAGAAGAAGAAGAAGGGGTCTAAGGACAAGCCCAAGTACGAGCCGCCCGTGCAGAGCAGGTTCGGCCGGAAGAAGAGGAAAGGCGGGCCCGCGACCGCCGAGAAGCTGCCCAGCGTGTACCCGTCCACGCGCTGCAAGCTGAAGCTGCTGCGCATGGAGCGCATCAAGGACCACCTGCTGCTGGAGGAGGAGTTCGTCACCAACGCGGAGATCCTGAAGCCGTTCGAGAAGAAGCAGGAGGAGGAGAAGAAGCAGCTGGAGGAGATCAGGGGGAACCCGCTCAGCATAGGCACCCTGGAGGAGATCATAGACGATGACCACGCGATCGTGACCTCGCCCACCATGCCGGACTACTACGTGTCCATCCTGTCGTTCGTCGACAAGGAGCTGCTCGAGCCCGGCTGCTCGGTCCTGCTGCACCACAAGACCATGTCCATCGTGGGCGTGCTGCAGGACGACGCGGACCCCATGGTCTCCGTGATGAAGATCGACAAGTCCCCCACCGAGTCCTACGGCGACATCGGTGGCCTGGAGTCCCAGATCCAGGAGATCAAGGAGTCCGTGGAGCTGCCTCTGACGCACCCAGAGCTGTACGAGGAGATGGGCATCAAGCCCCCCAAGGGTGTCATCCTGTATGGTGCGCCGGGCACCGGTAAGACGCTGCTGGCCAAGGCCGTCGCGAACCAGACGTCCGCAACCTTCCTGCGGATCGTCGGCTCAGAGCTGATCCAGAAGTACCTGGGTGACGGGCCACGGCTGTGCAGACAGATCTTCAAGGTCGCCGCCGACAACGCCCCAAGTATAGTCTTCATAGACGAGATAGACGCAATCGGCACGAAAAGATACGACTCGAACAGCGGTGGTGAAAGAGAGATCCAGCGGACCATGCTGGAACTGCTGAACCAGCTGGACGGCTTCGACGATAGAGGTGATGTCAAGGTCATCATGGCCACAAACAAGATAGAGTCCCTCGATCCAGCACTGATCAGACCCGGCAGAATAGACCGTAAGATCCTGTTCGAGAACCCCGACCTGTCCACAAAGAGAAAGATTTTGGGCATACACACTTCCAAGATGAACCTGAGCAGCGACGTGGATCTGGAGAACCTGGTCACGAGCAAAGATGACCTCTCAGGTGCTGACATCCAGGCCATGTGCACAGAAGCCGGTTTGCTGGCATTGAGAGAGAGAAGAATGCAAGTAACAGCTGAGGACTTCAAACAGGCAAAGGAGCGTGTCATGAAGAATAAGATTGAAGAGAACCTGGAAGGCCTGTACCTGTGAGCAGTTCTCCCTGTATCTTTATTTCATTCACATTCACACTTATCATTTCCCCGCTCGCCTCTCGCAACCCACCACAATGAAAGCATAACAAGAACCTGTGAGGAATGACATCTATTCCAAATTATGTACTGTGTCCATACTGATATAGAATAATCCAATCACATGTATTATCAACGCAAGCACACTGCATTTCTACTACTGAGAAGTTGGCTCATCGCCATTAATACCATCGCTAACAGTGCTTTTGTTGATAAGTTACCCGGAAATTTAGTCCCATACCATCGCTTTGCCTACTCGACCACCCCTTCAGAAAGCTCACTTATTTTTTTGACCGGTGGCGAACCTCTGCGCAGCCGGTTGGGGGGGGGGGGGGGGGAAATGGTGTGCTATTAAGAAACGTTTGCGTCTGGAACTGCAATTGAGACTGGCCGGTGCTATTTGAAGTTTGGAATTGGAATTGGTTGTCTGGTTGAACTGGTTGCCGTTATCATAACACTTTTTGTTCTCTTTCCCGCTGTTTCCCTCATACGGTTCTGCGTTTTTGTTCAATATCAGGGAAGCACAACAGACCCTTTAATTTTTTTAAATCCAAGACTCACAACAATATAATACGTCATGTCTGACCCAAGTTCTATCAATGGTGGTATTGTGGTTGCAATGGCCGGTAAAGACTGTGTGGCTATAGCATGTGATCTGCGTCTGGGCCAGCAATCGCTAGGTGTATCTAACAACTTTGAGAAAATCTTCAACTACGGCCATGTTTTCTTCGGTATAACAGGTTTGGCTACGGATGTAACCACACTCAACGAGACTTTCCGCTACAAAACGAATCTATATAAGCTGAGGGAAGACAGACTCATTGAGCCAGAAACATTTACACAGCTAGTGTCGAGCACACTTTATGAGAGGAGGTTTGGGCCTTATTTCGTAGGGCCTGTAGTTGCAGGTATCAACTCAAAATCTGGCAAACCATTCATTGCGGGGTTCGACCTGATTGGTTGTATCGACGAGGCTAAGGATTTCATAGTGAGCGGTACTGCCTCTGACCAGTTATTCGGTATGTGCGAGTCTCTATACGAACCAAATCTGGAGGCCGATGATCTCTTCGAAACAATAAGTCAAGCGCTACTGAATGCAGCAGACCGTGATGCGTTGTCTGGTTGGGGTGCTGTCGTTTACGTCATTAAGAAGGATAAGGTCGTTAAGAGATACTTGAAAATGAGACAGGATTGAGCTCGGCTGAAGTCTACCTCTTAAACACGATGCACTGTATATCATTCTATAGATGAATATCAATTTGTATAATTCTTATAAAGAAATACTCTTTCATGATTACAGCGAGCTTGAAAACTAGGTGTTCTGGGCAGCAGATTCTGCGTGGCACAAATTTATCAACAATTGTAAGAATTCTTTTTTTAATGTTTCGGTTGCGGAGCCTTGAATAAGCGAAGAAGAAATACGACAAAATACAAAATACATGTAAGAAAGTTATAAGTAGATAGTACAGAAGGAAAGAACAATAGGTTTTTGCCAATGCCTACCTCGATTTGCCTATTCGTTTGACATAAGGCTTTACTCTTCCTAATGTCTAGCGAGGACAATCTACCTCTCAGCTCTCGAAGAGCGCAGCAATTGCTTCTACTTTTAGGATCGACTATATATACACTCTCTGTTGCTCGACTTACAAGAAGATCAATTGTGAAAAGAAAGTGTATGTAAACGAAAGTAAGATGAGTATTGACTTCTACTTCTGAACCAAAGATAACGTACTAACAAAAATGAACTTTTTTTCCCCTCAGATATACCAACGTTTTTCCAATTAAATACCAAGATAGCACCATTTTCAGGTAAAGCAGAAGCACAATCGGCTCTAGCTCTATCTTCAGGGTTGTCTACAGGCTTCTTTGCTATGACTTTATCAGGATGCTGCTGGATTTTAGACATTTCAAGCCCCAAGGAATTCACAACAAAAATGAAGTCAATCTTTGGTACTGGAACAACAGATGCTGGAATAAACGATGGTGCCAGTGATCCCGAAACCGAAGAAATAATAAAACACTTACAAGACATTGTAGGTGATAAATGATATGACTGAGAGAAAGTCAAGTCCTTGATCATATCGTTGCCGACAATCAAATTTTGTTCAACTATCCCTACCTTTCAATACTACTACCATCAATTATACAACATATATTCTGTATATTACAACTTGTAGATATAATTAAAAGATTCATCCAACATGACATAGTTAAATACCAGAAACTACAGGATCACTCTGCCATTAGGCCATATAGTCATCTCTGTACAGTGATCACAAATTACCAGTTTTTTTTTAGTGCAGTGCGCACTTTTCGGGCCCTAATCCATAGAAAAAACAGATTGAATGGATAAGCAACGTATAAAACTGAAAAAAGTTGCAAGAAAGTGATCAACACTCCAAACTGAAAAGCTACAATTGAGAACCCATTCTACTAGCAGGAAATTGATAGAGTATTTTTCATACCGCATTATTTTTCTGGTTTCCCAGCACATAAGAGCTTCCCCCATTAAAATATTAGTCAGTCGAATAAAAAAAAACACTAGTGAATGCATCGAGCTCGGTGATAGGGGAGACAGTTTTGAATACATAATACTTGCAACTATAGAGTTTTCCCATCATAAAAGGAAAGTGATTTGAAAATTTGGAGATAGAGACAATCGAGCACAATGGTAGATAATCAAAAAAGTAATGACCCACCTGATCTAGGATTTCCATTTGCATCAGCATATGAGCTTCACACAAAAGATAAGAGCAGAGAAGGGGACTCCAGTGGTTTTATTCGTCGAAGTAGCAGTACAACTAGTGCGAATGCTCTCCCGTTGCCAAAGGGTAATAGAAACAAGCAAAATCTGGTTTTATCAACCTCATTCATATCAACAAGAAAGCCAGATCTCTTGTCATCGTCACCTACCAGTCCCCTACAAACTAGACGCCATAGAAGTAGTGTTACTAAAACGATATTGGGACTAAAGAATGAGCTGAACTCGTTACAACATGAGCTAACTGAACTAAAGAAGAAAAAAGAAGACACTGAACGGCTCCGAAATTCTACAGCATCTGATATATACGCTGGTGGGTACTCAACTGATCACCTGCAAAAACACTCAATTAGAATAAAAGCTAATGCACAAATAAGAGAAATTGATAAACAAATCTCAAGACTGGAAAAACAAGTAAAAGATCTGAAAGATCAGATTGAGCTACTTAAGAAACCGTTAAGCGACATGGACAGATTGAAATTGACCTCTACTCAAGCATCCAAGGACGATTTATTGACAGCAACAGATGAAGAATTAGACAGTTGTATTTCAAGGATAGGCTCTCGAAGATCTGACGATGTCCTGAAACAAGCTGAGGAACACAGCATTCATAAGTTACTAACAAATCCAGAAAACGACAATTCAAATGCAGACAGTTCTATAGATGACACAATGAGCATGTCTGAACAGACAATAAATTTGGAAAGTGCAACGTGGTTAATCAGCAACTATTTGGAAAGTTTCCAGGAACCAAATCTGTCTACAGAATTTATTCTTGAAAAGGCGAATGGTCTAGTCAATCTACTCAAGAAAAATCCTGATATAAGGAGTAATCTAGTTTTAGATTCATTCATGCCTTCTATTCAGAATTTACTTTTGAAAAATGACAACCTTATTTCTTCAGCCGCATACCGTGTCTGTCGACATCTAGTGGACGGTAAAGAATTTATCGATTTTCTACTGAGTCTAAGATTCGACACTTTTATTGTCATTTCACTATCTTATGACAACTCTCATCAATTAGAAAGAGAACAGGCATTCAAATTGTTAAGGTCTTTTGTTGATTTTAATTATGGCATTAACAAACCAATTTTACAAGCCGTCATTAGTTGCATCGAGAAATCTGACGATCAATTGAAAAATATGGCTTTGGAAACTCTTCTGGAAATGTGCTACATTGCTCCAGAATTGGTCAAGGAATGCCATGGTATCCGTGTTCTTGAAGGCATTCTGCAAGAATATTACTCGTTTTCACTAGCATCAATTGTATTGGATACAATTCTAAATCTAATGTCAAATCATCACACAAGAAAACATTTCATAAATGACTTTGACATATCAGTGCTGGCCACTGTATTTGCTGACGTAAATCCTAAGTCATCGATAAGCATTGAAAGAATTCAGAATGCTTCTGTTTTAATAACAAAGGCCTTAAAGAACTATAATGGTTTCATGCTCTTCTCAATGAACAATTTTCAAGCATTAAAGGAATTACTAGCGTTTTTTCAAGTATCAACTTGCGCCCAATATTTGATTGATATATTTTTGGATATTTTAAGAATTAAGCCCCTGCCCTATAAAATAAGAAGTAAAGGGGTCGCAGCCTTTAGGATGCAACCATCAGAGTATTATCGAGAATGTATACCTATGAATCAAAAGATAGCATTAAAAGTCATGATACTCGATCGGAGCGGATTTCAAGAGCGGTTGAGCTCCTTGATAAGTTCAGATTCGAAGGATGATCCCCAATCTGCTTTAGCTACCAAAGCGAGATACTTACTAACAGAATATTTAAATTTGAAGCTGAATTTATACGATTCAGTTTTTAGACCAGTTCAAGATCTGTCACAACAAGTTGATAGAGCGCAAATTTTTGAGGAAACTTTTGAATTTGCAAAAATTACAAATAAAATGAATAGGCACAGAAATACAATCGGTATGGCATCATTACAGTATATCGATAACCTCAAGGAGTTTGTACAGCACGACAAAGAAAATACTCTTGTTAGAGAGGTTGACGATTTAAGATTTAGAAGAATGGTTTATGATTCGAAGGTTCTTCAAACGAAAGACTTTACTAGTTGGAACTGGAATATTATTCAGGAATTATTTGAAGGTCCACTAATGAATAGCAAACATCTCGATGAATTGGCAAAATCAACAAAATTTATAAGAAGACTACTTGTGTTTTACAGACCATTGAGATTGCGATTCTCAAATGTTGATAAAGGAGCGAAGTATGCGCAGAAATACATACATGTCGGATGTCTATTTTTCAAGATGCTGACATCTACTACAGAAGGTTTGAAATTACTGATGGATGATACAAAAATCATACCACAATTAGCTTCTCTTCTATTTCGGGCTTTAGAAGGAAACACTGTTGGAAATGTGTTTAATGAGAATTCACTGAAAAATAAGATTACATCAGGATATTTCAAATTTATCGGTGTTTTGACCCAAACAATTGGCGGCATCAAAGTGTTATCCAGATGGAACTTTTTTACGGTCATATATAAAATGTTCCAATTTCAATCCAGATTTGCAACTAAATGCTTATTATTGACTCTTGCTGAGATCCATTTACAACACTCAGCCCATTGTAGAACAATTATGGGTAAAGCTTTGGTAGTTGATGATGAGAATATTAGATACAATGCTACTAAGCACTTAGGTGAGAGATTAAATGAAATGATCAATTTCAAAGTCACCACTGAAGCTGAATTGGAAAATAATTTGAATGTGCAACATTACAAAATGGAATTACTAACCCGACAGCTTTATGATCTGAGTCCTAAAGTTGTCGCTGTTGCGGATAAGGCACTCTATGAATATATTCTTGCTGGAAATGAATCGGAAGAAAGTAGTAGTGTTACATTCAAATTATTTTTGAACCAAATGGTTTTTATTCGCTCACCTATTTTATTTGAAATTTTGGGCAGACCGTATGGGTTTCAACTTTTGAATGAGATTAACTTCGTAAAGGAGGAGCGGATGGCTTGGTTACATAAGAAAAATCTGGAATATGTCGATATCGTGGAAGAGTTTCTGGGACAAACACAGAAATTGAAAAAGGTTACTCAATTAGAACAAAGGGACAGGCTGCCGCTACACTTTTTCGAAAGTTTAGCGAAAACTGAGGATGGTATCCTCTTATTGAGTCAAACTGGTGATTTTGTTAAGTTCATGAACGTGATTAAAAATTATGCAACAGGTACTATGAACAATGAAGAGAACGATATGATCAAAGAGCTAAAAGCTTCATTATGGTGTTGTGGCTTCATCGGTTCTACTGAATTAGGGATTGGCCTTTTGGATAACTATTCACTTGTCGATGACATCATTGATATTGCATATAAATCCAGCGTAACTACTGTCAGATTTACGGCATTTTATACTCTAGGTCTAATTAGTAGAACTAGAGAAGGGTGTGAGATATTGGATGAGATGGGTTGGAATTGCTCCATCTCCGTTGTTGGAAAGCCAATCGGTATTGCTCTTCCAAACCAATTGGACAAATTTCTATCTTATAACGAAGATAAGTGGGAGGTTCTTAGAGATTACGATTGTAATCATGTTGACATTGATGTTACAACCGGTGAATTGCTAGTTAGTTCAAAACCGATAAAGTTTAATCTAGCAAAATTATTGTCAGAAAAAAATATCCTTGAAAACCCTCTACATAGAGATGTTGAGGACAGAGAATCCACGCCACCCTCTGATATCAGTGAATTTGTTTCGAACTCTTCCGATAAATTGGGTGATAGAATTGATTATGATGATAGTAATATATCGCCTAAACAAATTATTGATGATAGGAGTGATATAGAGCTTTCTACTCCTATTGCTAATAGTTCATACAGCTCAACAAATAACAGTTTAGCGACGAGCAAATGCAGAACTGCAAGCATAATTAGTGCACTGGTGGAGGACGAAAAACCACATGATGATAAAGTTAACAAAATTTTGGAAATTGTCAGCCAATTGGGGAATCACATAATGTCAAATAAAGCTATTAAAATAATCACCGATATGAATGCAAAATATGGTCCAAAATTATTTGAAAATGTCACACTATTCATTAAGGTAACAGAAATGATGTCAACTTTCAGATTCAAGCCACATGTTCGTAAATTCCTTTGTGGGTTAATTGTCAATAAGCATAATTTGTCGTTTGTTATTGAGCATGATAACAAGTTACAAAAGATCATCAAAGCCCAAAACAGTATTTCAAACATGCAGTAGTTAATTGTTTAGAATTGGTGCTATAAACTACGTAAGGATATCATCATTACATAATATTTCTCTATCAATGTCGCATCTGGACAGGGGAAAGGGAACTGGAACTTGGAAATGCACAATTGGTCATCGCATTTTCGCTCCTTATGAAAAGCTTTATAAATGCTGGGTATAATGAAGTTTAGTCGTTATTGCTCTTTGCATCATTCGGGAGAAGAGAAAGTTCTCTATACATGGCATATGATTCCTGTAAATCCGCTGGAATTTCCAAGGTCCCTTCTTTTGATGCCTTCAGTACCAGGTTAATCTGATCATTGTACCATTGTAGTTTAGGTACTTTTTCAATTGTTTTCTCTGATATTGTTCGAGGTCCATCTCCTTGGAGATCCTGCTCCTTAACAAAGTTGGGGTCTATACTTTCCAACAAAGATATTATGCTTGATTTCTTCCTGAAGAAGGTGGCGAACTCCTTACGTGTGGTAAGTTCCTGTTTGTTCATGTCATCATTTCTCGCTATCAATTTCCGCAGCTCCTTCTCGAGTGCTAATCTCTCACTGCCATCAACCATTGTGCGAATACGCTATTGCAACCGCACACCGTTAATTTGTTCCCCAATCTCGTTGCAGCATTGAACTCCAATCAGTATCGCCGTAATATGCCTCTAATGCGAATTCTATCAATGGAGGGATGCCACTTGGAATTGAGATCAATCAAATAGAAGATGTCCTTATTAACGGAATAACCACGTTAGATATGTGAATAAGTGATATATTAAAATTCCTTGCTTGCAAGACTTCTTTTCAATCAAGAGGCTGGTATATACTTCTCAGTAACTTTTCCAGGGCACTTCCAATTGGAATAATACTACGGTATTTGTGACTCGTTATATCACATTTAAGATTTTATTTAATATATCGAACCACTATGATGGCAATTAATAATTTATATTTTTACATTTTGGAGAGCTGTTAGGTACGCCAGCACTAATTTCAGAAAATTTCTCAGATTTTTCCATTGTAAGTTGTATTCCCACACTCTCTATCCAAGATCTTGATCCCCAGACCCCCAAACACTTTTAATATATACATATCTTTACCGCCCACGAATACTAAACCCAAATTAATTTGTTACCCGCCTATTAAAATCAGGCAGGGTATGGGCGAGATCCAAAACGAAGATTGTGACTCCTCCACTTTCATCAGCCTCTACGATGCAGCATTCAGGTGGTCTTGCACAGGGTTCCCCGGACAGTGCAAACTGTGTGCTGAGCGCAGAAAGTGTGGGTTAACCAACACACTTTCACAGTTTGTGGCCACTGCTCAGGGTCACACAGACTTGTCCCATATCATTTCCAGTTTAGTGTGGGTGCGTCAGACGAGCTGTTTTTCTCTTCGAACCCACCGTACGAAATCCGGCAGTAAAAACTGTGTTTTCTGTTCTCCCCCCCAGGCCGTTTCTCTGGGCAAACCGGGAAAGGGTCTGCGGTCAGTCACGTTTTCTAGGGCCTGGATGACTTTCCACCCGGTGCGGTCCGACCCACACAATCAGCGTTCGTGACTCATAGTGCAAGTCACATGGGCATGCTTCGAGAAATCCGCAATGCGTTGTGTGGGTTGTGGAACCGACACACAGTTGAGGCGATGAGATGGTTCTACTGAATGTTATGTAGCAATGCACTGAACAAAATGAAAAAAAAATAATCAGAGCATCCAGCGATGAGCTCCCATAAAGAATACTCTGCGTAGATTGGGAAGAGCTTTCTTAAACTACGCGTGGCTCTGTACACTTTCCCAGTATCACTGTGCGTTCGGTAGAACAAATGGAAAACATGGAAGTCAAATTGCGATGTCCTGCATCTCAGTAATAGTTTTTCACTCTTCAACCACACAGATCAGATTTCACAATTGATTGGCTTTTCCTTCCCAGCGACCTCACTATTGCTCGCAGGCCTTTTTCACAGCTCTTTTTTTTTTCTTAGCAGGCCCGGCTTCTACGGAGCAACTCTCTCGTATAGTTGACTCCCACAGCTTGGAACACTTTCAGAACGGGCACACAGATGACTACTGCGCTGAAATGAATGCGACGGGGTCGAGGTTTTAGTCTTTCTCGAGAGCTTGCAACTGCCAATGGAAAAATGTGAAAAATATGAATATGAAGAAAAAAAAAAACAGTGTAGCAGCAAAAAAAAACCCAAAAAATTGTGATTGTGATAATGAAAGGAGTCTCTTACGAGGGAAGTCGGACACGGGGGGGCAGGAAGGGGGGCCTGCTTCGGAGGCGTAGAGACGTATTAGTCAAATGAGAAGTGAGAGTTGGAAAAAAAAAATTATATATAAGGGACTAGCAATTCTTATTCTTGCATGTAGCTTGCAATTCCTTTTTTCTAGTTCTGATCAATAACTAAGAGTGATACGACTAAAACAGTAATCTATTTGTTAGCACTAACAATTTAGATACTGCGGACAGATAAAAGAAATAGAAACAAAACAACTATATAAAAGAAACAATGGTGCAGTCTGCTGTTCTAGGTTTCCCAAGAATTGGTCCAAACAGAGAGTTGAAGAAGATCACCGAGTCTTACTGGGCTGGTAAGGTCTCTGTCGATGAATTGTTCAAAGTTGGTAAGGAGATCAGAGAAGCCAACTGGAAGCTGCAAAAGGCTGCTGGTGTTGACATCATTCCATCCAACGATTTCTCTTACTATGACCAAGTTCTAGATCTTTCCCTGCTGTTCAACGTCATCCCAGACCGTTACACTAAGTACGACTTGGCTCCAATTGACACCCTATTCGCCATGGGTAGAGGTTTGCAAAGAAAGGCCACCGACACCGAAAAGGCTGTGGATGTCACCGCTTTGGAAATGGTCAAGTGGTTTGACTCCAACTACCATTATGTCAGACCAACTTTCTCTCACTCCACACAATTCAAACTGAACGGCCAGAAGCCAGTCGATGAATTTTTGGAAGCTAAGGCCCTTGGCATCCAAACTAGACCAGTTCTTTTGGGTCCAGTCTCTTACCTGTTCTTGGGTAAGGCCGACAAGGACTCTCTAGACCTACAACCTCTATCCTTGTTGGACAAGATTCTTCCAGTATACGCTGAGATCTTGGCTAAGTTGAAGGAAGCTGGTGCCACTGAGGTTCAATTGGATGAGCCAATCTTGGTTCTAGATTTGCCACAAGAAGCCCAAGATGCTATCAAGACTGCTTACACTAAGTTGGGTAACGATGCTAGCGTTCCAAAGATCACTTTGGCTACTTACTTCGGCACTGTTGCTCCAAACTTGAAGGCTATTCAAGGTCTACCAGTCGATGCATTCCACTTCGACTTTGTCAGAGCCTCAAGCCAATTCAACGATGTCATTGCTGCTGTTGGTCCAAACCAAAAGTTGTCTGTTGGTATCGTCGACGGTAGAAACATCTGGAAGAACAACTTGGCTAAGTCTTCTGACTTCGTCAAGACTGCTATTGAAAAGTTGGGTGCTGACAGAGTCATCGTCGCCACCTCTTCTTCTCTATTGCACACCCCAGTCGACTTGGAAAACGAAACCAAGTTGAACCCAGAAATTAAGAGCTGGTTCTCTTTTGCCACTCAAAAGTTGGACGAAGTCGTTGTCATTGCCAAGAATGTCTCCGGTGGCGATGTCTCTGCTGCTCTAGATGCTAACGCTAAGCTAATTGCCTCCAGAGCCGCTTCCAACATCACCAACAACCAAGAGGTTCAAAAGAAGGTCGCTTCTATCGACTCCAAGATGTCCACTAGAGCCGCTCCATTCAATGAGAGATTGGCTGAACAAAAGAAGATATTCAACTTGCCTTTGTTCCCAACTACAACTATCGGTTCTTTCCCACAAACCAAGGACATCAGAATCAACAGAAACAAGTTTAACAAGGGTACCATTACTGCTGAAGAGTATGAGAAATTTATCAACTCTGAAATCGAAAAGGTTATCAGATTCCAAGAGGAAGTTGGCTTGGATGTTCTAGTCCACGGTGAACCAGAAAGAAACGATATGGTTCAATACTTCGGTGAGCAAATTGATGGTTACGCCTTCACTACTAACGGTTGGGTCCAATCCTACGGTTCCAGATACGTCAGACCACCTATCATTGTTGGTGACTTGTCTAGACCAAAGGCCATGACTGTCAAGGAGTCTGTCTACGCTCAATCCATCACTGACAAGCCAGTTAAGGGTATGTTGACCGGTCCAGTCACTTGTTTGAGATGGTCTTTCCCAAGAGACGACATTGACCAAAGAGCTCAAGCCATGCAATTGGCTCTGGCCTTGAGAGATGAAGTTAGAGACTTGGAAGCTGCTGGTATTAAGGTCATCCAAGTCGATGAACCTGCTATCAGAGAAGGTTTGCCATTGAGAGAAGGTACTGAGAGATCTGAATACTATGTTTGGGCTGCTGAAGCCTTCAGAGTTGCCACTTCTTCAGTCGCTAACAAAACTCAAATCCACTCCCACTTCTGTTACTCTGACTTGGATCCAAACCATATCAAGGCTTTGGATGCCGATGTTGTTTCCATTGAGTTCTCCAAGAAGGACGACGCTAACTACATTGCTGAATTCAAGAACTATCCAAACCACATTGGTCTAGGTCTGTTTGATATCCACTCTCCAAGAGTCCCATCCAAGGAGGAATTCATCTCTAAGATTGAGACGATCTTGAAGACCTACCCAGCTGAAAAATTCTGGGTTAACCCAGATTGTGGTCTAAAGACTAGAGGTTGGGATGAGACCAGACAGTCTTTGACCAATATGGTCGAAGCTGCCAAGTACTACCGTTCCAAGTACAGCAACTAAGCTTTGAACCCTTATTTTTTTTCCCCGTTTCACTTCAATTGGGCTTTCAACACCTGGTAATGATTTATTTAATTTTATTTTTTTGACTTTAACTTCTATATAAACAACTGCACATGGTCTCCTTGAACAATCCAAAACTGTATACTTTGGAAAGGTTTCCTCTTGTATCATACTGGTATATAATTTAACGCATTCAACATTCGTTTCGAAAAAATTTGACGAGTTTTCATTCAGATATTCAGGCAATGAAATTTGTAATGACCACTGCCTCTATTAGACATGTTACAGCATCTGTGCTTCATTGTAAGTTGCTGATGAAAAGCCGTATTCTATTACTATACAAACGTTATAAATAATCATACAATAATGCAGCAATTATATCTTGTGAGAGATGATATTCATCTTTTGCTGCTGAGCAGAAAATGTTTCTACTTAGTTAGTTGTTCCAACTCTCTCAGCCCAGATATTTTCGGCCTGTACAATGGTGTTATGATTAGCCATCATCTTATTCATAGTTTCAATGTATTCATCGTACTTGTCAGAATCAAACACAATACCACCACCCGCCTGTAAATAGGCCGTGCCTTCCTTGTAGACCATAGTTCTTAACGCAATACAAGTATCCATGGTCTTCCCATCATATGACCAATTTCCGACGGCACCTGCGTAAACGCCACGTCTTTCACCTTCCATTTCCGAGATAAGTTCCATAGCCTTCACCTTTGGAGCACCAGAAACTGTACCGGCTGGAAAGATAGATCTGAAAGCATCGAATCTCGTCTTATCTGGCCTCAATGTCCCGCTGACTTGAGAAACCAAATGCTGCACGTGCGAAAACTTCTGGATTGTCAGAAGTTTGTCAACATTAGTTGTCCTTGGGTCACAAACACGGTTGATATCGTTACGGGCAAGATCGACCAGCATGACATGTTCGGCTCTGTCCTTCAGGGACGAACGTAGCTGGTTGCCAAGATCGTCATCCTCCTCTGTGGTCTTACCTCTCTTGATCGTACCAGCAATTGGGTGTGTGATTACTTTATCCTTGTTGTCAGACTTACACAGCAGTTCTGGGGAAGCTCCAATAATCTGGAAGTCAAGACAGTCAATGTAGAAAAGGTATGGGGACGGATTCACAGTACGCAGATGTCTGTAGATATTGAAAGGATGCAGAGAGGTCGGTCTTGCGACTCTTTGGGATGGCACTGCTTGGATGACATCACCCTTCTTGATGTGCTCTATCAACTTGCCTACATGGTTTTCGTAGCCTTCCTGACCAATATTCGAGGAGAACGACTGGTTCATTTTGATTGGAGGCTGTTCTGGGTACGGGATTGGTTTAGAGTCATCTGTAAGTGTGCCTATAATCTTGGTAATGATGTCTGAGGCGGTACGGTAGCCGTCCTCGAGGGATTGCTTGTCTGTGTTGATGTTGTGCATGATCTGGAATCTCTGGAAGACATGGTCGAAGGCGATGATGGTGTCACACATCATCAGGTATGCCTCAGGGACCTGCAGCACATCCTTCAGGTCCCTCTTCGTCTTAGGCTCGAAGTACCTCACACAGTCGTAGGAGATGTACCCCACAGCACCGCCGCTCAGCTTTGGCAGACCCGGGACGTTAGTGGCGAGCTTGAAGCCGGCCATCTCCTGCTCCAGCACGTCGAGCGGGTCCACCTCGAGGTTCTCCGTGGGGCCGGTCTTGATGACCTTGCGGGGCTGCACACCTATGAAGGAGTACCTGTCCAGCTCGTCCGTGGTCTTCGCACTCTCGAGCAGGAAGGACTCGTGCCTGTTGGGGCTGTTCAGCTGTGCCAGCTTCAGATACGCCACATGCGGGGTCAGGTCAAGTGCGGGCAGGAACGCATACACGGGGTACATGTTCACGCCACCCGCAGTGCCGTTCTCCTCGTAGATGCTCTGCAAAGTCTGGAAATCAGGCTGTATTTGTACCATCAGTATACTAATTTTTTTATCTCACCAACAGAATTTGTCCTCTAGTTCTCCACTTCCAGTTCTCGAAAACCCAGCAGAAAGTACCTCAATGCCAATTGGTAATAAAGTTATATATAACTTACCTCAGAGGGTTCCCACCCCCCCAAACTCAACGCATCAACTTATGCGATGCCCTACTTTGAAGGCCCACACAGACGTCATTGACTCATGGATTTGAAAAAAAACATAACCCAACACGAAAACACGTGCAACACCTGATGTCAAAGAAAATTTTTTTTCAACGTCCCAACGACGAACATGCACATGCAAAATCGTTTACAAGCACCCAGAGGTGATGGCACTTGGTGGGGTGGGGGGCAGAGCTTAAGCTTTGTCTGGGGCTGTGCGTGCAGTGCTACAAGAGCCTGCCTAGCCGGGTAAATCGATAAGAATTAGAGAGAGAGAGAGAAGTGTGGGCTGCTGCGTACGCAGACGGGGGAGGAGGGAGGAGGGATGCAGCTGTGGGGAGGGGGGGGGGGTGGTGGAAGGGAAGAGGAGGCTCTTGTACGGCGCTCTCTGGGGACTGCTAGACACACCAAGGAAAAAAAAACAACAGCCAGAAGGAAAGAAAAAAAAATTCATTGAATTATGGGCAAAACCCAAGAAAATACAACAAAAAATCACGTTTTTCTGGTGCAGGAGACAAGGACGGGAAAAATTTATTAGGATTTGATTAGGAATCTTGGGCTATCGACTAGCATTGGTGAAAACGGAGAGGACTGTATTCTTCACGTCTGCGATAGGGAACAGAAAGAGAAACAGAGGGAAAGAAAGAACTTTTAGAATATCAATACGCGATAGGCTAATAGCGAGACTAAAGGAGAAGGAATTGAGGAAAAAAACTGGGAAGGTCGACGTTACTGTGGATTTGATTAAATATGGGACAAATACTTTCTAACCCGGTAATCGACAAGGAGCACCATTCGGGTGCGGATCTTTTGACGGCGTTTGGGCTCTGTGCTATGCAAGGGTGGCGTATGTCTATGGAGGATGCACACATTGTTGAGCCGAACATTCTGAGCGAGTCTGACGAGGAGCACGTTGCATTTTACAGCATATTTGATGGTCATGGTGGATCTGCCGTGGCGCAGTTCTGTGGGGCCAAGATGGTCTCCATACTGGCTGCCGAAGAGAGTTTCAAGGTCTCCAAGAACTTGAAGCAGGCCCTTATTGATACGTACTTGAAAACCGATGTGGAGCTTTTGAAGGACCCAGAAATGAGAAACGACCACAGTGGTTGCACTGCAACCTCGCTTTTGATCTCTAAGCAGCAGAAGACCATGGTCTGCGGTAACTCCGGTGATAGCAGAACGGTGTTGGCCACGGGGGGCTATGCGAAGGCCCTTTCTTTCGATCACAAGCCAACGCTGGCTTCAGAGAGATCCCGTATTGTTGCAGCAGAGGGATTTGTTGAGATGGATAGAGTCAATGGTAACCTGGCGTTGTCTCGTGCCATTGGTGACTTCGAGTTCAAGTCTAATGACAAGCTAGGCCCACATGAGCAAATTGTGACCTGCGTTCCTGACATTATCGAGCATAAACTAGATTACGAAAATGATGAATTTGTCATACTTGCATGTGATGGTATATGGGACTGTTTGTCCTCTCAGGAGTGTGTGGATCTCGTGCACTACGGTATAAGCAAGGGTGACATGACTTTGAATGATATATCCTCACGTATAATCGACGTCTGCTGCTCTCCAACTACTGAAGGTACAGGCATCGGTTGCGATAACATGAGTATAGTTGTTGTTGCACTTTTGAAGGAGAACGAAACTGTAGATGCATGGTTTGAACGTATGAGATCAAAGAGCTATAAACCACCACATTCATTTGAAGAACAGAGGAGATCTATTTTCACATACTATCAATTCCCAACCGACGATGCGAGAGTATTTGATGTTACTACAAAGAAGCCACAAGACAGATTCAACCAAGATTCTGAGTTTAGTACAGGCGACGAGGATGACAAGCATAGAATGGATATCGATGAGGCTGAGGATGGTGCTCATGAAGGCGGGAATAAGAAGGTAGGTACCTCTATACCGGTTGACCTCTTGTCTCTTGAGGCCCTGCTGAACGGTGCCGGGAACATTCAATTGAGCCAAGGCCCAGACAACGTCTCCTATATTAGCGGTTCCAGCTTAACCGATATGATAAACAATCTTTCTAGAGCAGCAGCCATGGCAAACAATACTAAGGATGACTCCTCAGAGGACGAAAGTGCTGATTCCAAGGAAGATGCCAAGACAGAAAACTAAAGTCAAGAAAATCTCTAAGAATGTAAATAAATTGATAAAAGAGCTATAACAGATGTTCTTATGCGAAAAGCAAGATAGATGTGACAAAAAGCAAAAAAAAACAAACAAGCAAGAATATATACGATAAAGAAACAGAATCAAATTTAGCACGAACCAAAAGTAAAAACTGAGTCCAAATCAAAGATTGGCAACGAATAACTTCCAAGTAAAAGTTTTTTGCGAAAAAAAGAAAATGTAACTATATACTTTATCCCGAAATTTTTAATTCATTTTTATCTTATCATTACATTTATCTGTTCATTTTAATAGTACATTAATATTTACTAAATTCCTTTCATTTTTTTTTCAACTATTCAAGCCCATCACCTGCTTTTGTCCTTCATCATATCAGCATCAGTTGGTTCGAAGGAAAAGTTCCAATATTCTGTGCTTCTTATACTTACATCAGCATCTAACCTCCTGTTTGATAATATGGACACGACATCTCATGAACATCGCAAATTATTTCCGTCACTTTACAGTTCCATAATTTTCAATTGTCGATTCCCTTTGGACCACTACAGCACTTGCGTTTGAAAACAACGAGATGAGGCAGGCTCTACAACAGGTGTAGTCAGTTTCGATATCCCAAGGAATGCTTTTTGGCGGAAAGCACAGACGACAGAAAAGAAATGGGAAGCAAAGACAAGTTGCACTGAATGTACGGTGTGGCACAGGAATTCCTGGAAGTGCGCACGGGGCATTGTCTGTGCTCACCCCCCCCGGAAAGATTTACACTGGGGAGAAAAAGATGTCCACAAGGGAAGTGGCAAGAGATGAGAGGAATTGGAGATACAAACCCATAGGCACTACATTCAGGGGAAAGGCTTGAGCAAGGCTTGGGGAAGCCAGTGAGCAAAAATAAAAGAGACACATACACACGCAGTGAGATACCCTATACAGAGACATACACACAGAAACATGTTCAGCTAAGCTCAGTCCTTCAACGGGAACGGAAAACACACTCGCTTCATGAAGAAAGTTCGCATAGGTTTTTTTGTCTTTAATGTGAACAGGATAGAACGGAACACCCTCGCAGTGAAGTCGAAGCAACAAACGTCCACATGCACGAAAGCGCTGTACACCTTGTGTGCAACATCCGAGTCTGGGATAATCCAGGGACAAAAAAAAGATCTATGGCTTTTCTTTTTATACCCACCGTTCTGCGGGCTCCACACTGGAAGAGATAGTGCCCCTGATCGGATGTGGCTTGGTTTTCTTTTTTCAGTCTTCAAGAGGAAGTACAATGGGGGCTAGTAGAGGAAAATTACGTAAATCACTATTTCCCTGGGGGGATTATCTTCTCGACGAGATCTTTGCGCCATCCCAGCGCAACGCGAGAAGCTCAGGGGTATCCAACACATCCAGCAACAGAACACAAACTGATATATCCCCTTCCCAAGCGTTATGGGAATCTATCTCATCTATACTTTCAGGCGAGTATTTGATGATCATTAGCTAATCTCTCAACAATTTTTTTCTGTGTTGGGCCAGTATAAACAAGATGTGACAGCCATAAGCGATGTCCCTCTCACAGCCTCTCGCAAGATCATATTCTATTTTTGTAACTCTTGCTAATTTGTTTTGTACAGGTCATTGTATTTGTGTGATGTCCTTAATTTTCTTTGTAGCATGTGATTTTGATCTTCTCCAGGTTGTCGCGAGTCTGAGCTATTTTTTCTACGTGTTCTCTCTTTTCTCCTCATTTTCCTATTCCATCTAATATGAGAAGAACACCAACGCAAACCCAAAATATGATAAAAAAGAACCAGTCTAAATTGGTTTGTTGCATCACCTGACTTGACGATTGTGCAGTTCCTGAGTTTCGTTTTCCGAAGGGGACAGAGAGCGAAAACGGATCAGTCAGAACGTCGAGAGAAAAAGAGATTGAACCACAGATGCAGTCCAGGCGAAGGAGATGGAGCAGAAGAGAGAAAAATGCTTCATTGTCCTGGTCCTGAGCAAGCTGCTCCGGTGACGAGGAGCTGCCATCCATCTTTCTCTCTTTCCTCCTGCAGCTTCCCAATGCACTCTTGTACTTTCAGTGGGGCTCTTTCCGACCTCCCCCACGGACATCTCTTCCGTTTCCGGTTGCAACTCGAGGGGTGCTGCCTCTTGTGCCAATGATTTCCACTGCTCTTTTCCGTCCCTCCCCAGACGTAGCCATGTAGAACGCAAATACCAACCTTTCAATCATTTCTTTTTCTTGTCCCACTCTTTATTTCCGTTTTGAGAAATAGCCTAGTGGGCGCATGAGGCTAAAGGTTTTTGGAGCCACGCGGGCACAAATGTTCAGCATAGACCCACGCTATTTGCCTTCTTATTGTCTCTCGGCAGGTGGCATCTCATCTGGTCGTCCTTGCGCGTTCTTTTTGTTTCTTGGGCCTAGATGGCATCGTTCATCGCCTTAATTTTTTCTTCTCTTTCTTCTCGTGTGTCTCGCGCTGGTAAAAGAACCTGCGCCGTTTCTCTGCCTTTTCCCAGCTGGCTGTATCCTTCTCTCCGTCACCTAGCACACGTTTGTGTGGGGTGGGATGGAAGGGCAATGTGGCGCCGGGCGGATCGTTGTCGAGCTGAGACAGCAACCCGAAGGATGATGAAAAGACTATCGCTTTTGCCGCATAGGTGTACAGGTGGGTTCGCTTCGAACAAACAATCACCGAAAACAGTTTTTTAGTGTTTTGCTTCCTACAATTCTTTTAGAAGCTTCCCAGTTCTATTACTATTAGCGATCGGGCAATGTTGTGAACGTGACCGCCCCACTTGTACTCCACCTACGCTCTCCTCCTCACAACAAATACGGCTTATAGAGTGGGGAGTGGTGGGCCCAGTTTTCTCTCTCTTCAGAGCTCTCTTGCCCTACTTTTTCTTTTGCTAGCTTATTTTCTTACTGCAGTTTGAGTGCAGCTTGCTTCTTCACCTTCATATCTTTTGGTAGTTTTTGCTATTAGTAATACGGACCTCTCCGAGTGCTCCTTAGAATGCCGTGTACTCCATAAGGGACCCGACCCGACCCGGGAAGGCCCTGCATTGCACACTGTCGCTCCCCACTCTAGTTTGACAGAATAGGAATCACGGGAATCTACAGTGTGGGTTCTTTCAAACTGACTAAAACAGCGAGACACACAAGCACATGATCTCACTTGTTTCTTTTTTCAACCATATAATCTATACCTCAGTTTCTTATCTCTTCCCCTCTCTGAAACCTGCGCAGACAGATTGGTGGCCATAAATCTTATGGAAAATCCCCGTGCATACCTTTCTTTTTCTTGAGTTCTGCTCTTACCGTTTTGGTATGCACATTTACGTGCTGCAGTAAGGACCCCCCCCCCCCTCCCCCGACAATACGAAATACGTGCGTGCTTGATTTATCTCCCATCTTTTCTCTGCGATGACAGTTACCTGGCACAGCGACAAAATATTGACCGAGAAAAGAGAAAGCACGAGCCAGAGAGAATAGCGAGGGCACACACGGAAGAGATGAGCGTAGGCAGTTGGCAGCCAATCTCACACATATTGCGTACACCGAATTTTCTGTGGGTTGAAATAGACTCTTTTCTCGAGCCGTTTCCCAAATAATTACATTGTCCAGAGACTTTTCTGAGGGAAGACAGACAATTTCCAGGGTCCCTTAAAGAGAGAAGATGGTTCCTGCCACCTTCTCGCCCCCCTTCCACAGATTACTGTGTGCTCACTCAGGGTTTATCACTGCGTCGGCATACACAAACACAAATAAAGTCGCACAAATACCCCTCCTCTTCCACGCTGTATCACAACTCCCCAGGTACGTTTACGTCTTCCTTCTCCATCAGCAGCTGGCCGTTTTCGCTGGCTTCTCTCCCCTTCTTCCACGACTCGTTTCTCTGCGCAGAACAGGGCTCACTCTGCTTCCGCCTTCTGCTCTCCGTCTTTCTGACGTCTGCCATTTTCGTGCGCCCCGCCTTCTGCACTCTCTACTCACTTTCTAACTCACAGAGATTTTCCCTGCGTCTCAATTTAATTTACCAAGATAGTCTAATTTATTCATTTCCCTGTGCTGTGTTTTTTTTGGTGTTTTTTTTCCCCTCTAACACATCGAAAAGGGTCCTGTTCCCATTGTCATCCATTGCACCTCCGTCAGTTTCTGTGCATGCTGCTTCTTTTCCTCTCTTCGAAGGAAAGAACGGAAGGAACTTCAATCTCATTATTTCGAGTGAAGTGTTCCCATAGACCCTCTTTCGCATTCAGAAAGCACACAAGCGCACATACGACGCACACACACACAAACACTCAAATACAACACTGAACACACGTTCCGGAGCCTTTTCCAAATAGCTGACATTTGGTATATATAAAGTAATTATGATAGGAATGAAATAGTGGACACACATTTTTTTCCCTTTTAGTGAACACATAGACTCTCTCTTTCTCTCTCGAATATTTGAAATTGATATTAATCTTAAGTTAAGCAGTTTTTTTTTTTAGACAATAATAATATTAAAAAAAACAACATCTGCTCGAGGGAAAAAAAGTTGCTAACATTAACTTTAGTCATATTTTTATCTCTATTGTATTATTGTACCCTTTTTTTAATCATACCTTAATTGCATTTGCATCAATACGGCATAATAACACACACACACAGACACACACACAGACACACACACACACACGCAAAAAAAACAACGCTGCAACTAAAATATTAACAACATCGAAATACCACACAAAACAACCTAGAAATCTAATTACAAATATTTTCAGCCATGTCAACCGTCAAAAACCCATCTTCATGGGACACACAAGACGATATTCTCTTGAGACACCTAAAGGAAGTCAAAAATTTGGGGTGGAAGGACATATCACTCTACTTCCAGAACAGAACACCTAACGCGTGCCAGTTCAGATGGAGGAGACTTAAATCAGGTAACCTGAAATCAAATAAGACTGCCCTGATTGATGTCTCCAACATATCTGTGCCAATGACGTACTACGAACAGAACTTGAAAATGAACTTAGAACACGAGGCCCAGGTACTTAACAAGAAGGCTACCGATCAAGATGATCATGTCTTCGAATACCAGCAACCGCAGAATATCGCAGTCGCTCCACAACTGCCAGAAGCTAACCATTTTTCACAACCCGCTCAGCCCAGCAATGAGAACTCACCAGTGGAGTACAACAGAATTTCTGAGCAAAACGCGTTCAATAAACCAAGATCGCTCTCTCATACTCTGGCTAACCCTTTTAGCTCTACGTCAAATCCTTCAAACTACACCATCAACTCTCCAAACTCTTTATCTAAGTACCACCAACCACTTTCCAAGTTCAACTCCGATGACGAAAATATTGGCTTCATTCCAAAAGTTGTGGTGAAATCAAGGAGAGGTTCGTCGGTGCTTCCATTTGATAAGTCAGTGAATCCTTTCCAGTTCCAGGCTCCCCAACAACAACAACACCAGCAACAGCAGACTGCCTACCAAGAGCACTCACCAGAACCTTCACCAAACGGTAGCTATTCCAACTCTGGATACTTTAATAGCGCCCTTAACACAACTTTGAACGGTTCTAAAGCAAGGAAAAACTCCTTCATTAACTGGTCAAGAAGAAACTCATTCAATTTTGCCTCTACTTCGGCATCTAGAAGATCATCGCTGATTCAGGCACCAAATTCGGTTTCTGGTTTATTGCCAGGGAGTAACAACTCTTCCCATCCAACCTCGAGAAGACAATCACTCGAGAAACTTAACGAACAGAAAGCATCGGGCTACCAAAGCAACAATTCTTCAACGTCCACATTCGTTAGCCCTGCTGCGCCATCTTCTCAATCATACATCGATTCTCCTCAGAATAATGTTCCATACAGAAGAGCATCTAGAACATCTTCTATTCCTTTATCTTCTCAAAGAAGGACTTCTATTGCATATACACCAACACAACAGAAAAACTACACCCACAATAAGACAACTAACTGGACCAGGGACGAAGAACTATTACTAGTTGATTGCTATTCCAAGAACATGTCCCATTCAGAAATGTCAGTAGTTTTACCGAATAAATCTGATGCTGAAATAAGAATAAGAATTAATCTAATTTCTCAATTTCAACTAAACTCTGAAAAGCAACAGCAAACTAATAGCACTGTATTAGAGCAACCAAGACCATATCTGCCACATCAGATGTCCAGTACCGCCCCCACTGGTAGTGACAACCAATCACATAAGATGTTTTCATACGAGGAGGGCGTTGATCCTTTGAATAAAACTAGCGCCGTCGTTACACCACCCTCTTCATCTTCATCGAAAGAGGTTTCTCCAGCCCCATTGTTCTCACCTAATCCAATTGAATCATCTTCTATATCAGCCACCAGCAGTGCAATGTCTATGACATATAAATCAGCGGACTTGGGTAGCCAGTCTTCTTCGATTTCGAGTTTGAGTGAGAAAAACCATTCCCCCTCTGGTTCGACCAATGATAAGTTGCTAGGATCCCAAGGAAGAAAACTACCAACTATTAGTGCTCTGTTGAATGAGTCTATATGATAGGTTCTTTCATTCAAATTCTCTACCACAACTCAATAAGTTCAAAGACATTGAAAATACTATCTCTTCAATTATACTGAACCAACCTAACGACGACCATTATTAACACAAAAAATCAAATCAGACACCCCCACACCCCATAATGACCCAAAATTCATTCGACATCTTTCTTTTGATCATAAATCATCAACATTGGTACTTTCCGGATCTTTCACAGTTATTTCTGCTTCTCCCTCATTTCTCACAATCGTAATAACATATAGTATTATAGAATACATTTGTGATGAGAAAATTTATACTCTTGGTTTACCAGAATGGAAGCTAAAATGAAAATGCTTTGTGAGCAGCTTTTTTGTATTTGTATTATGTTTGTGCCAATCATTTTTACCTTTTGTACTATCTTGCAAAAAATATTCATATAGACCATAAAAAAGATATATCAGGATATTTCTTATAATAACAACAACGACATACTCATCCAAAAAAGAACTATTTTTATTAGCAAATAACACTTTAACACAACAAAGTAATCAATCTCTATTAGTTGTTCCAACAAATTTATTGGAAATAATTGGATATTATGTAATAAAATATTAATTTGATTTGATAAAACGTCATAAAATTTTCACTTAGATACATAATTTCAAATATATATTAAATCTTCATTCATTTGTTGAGTTACTCAGACCTGAAGAATCTGACCCCCTCAAATGCTTTCTCTCTTTTTCAATATTTATTATAGAAGTTCCCTTTGAATACCGTGATCGGAAGTCAATGCTGAAATTCTTACATTAATGTTTTCGAGAAGTCAAATAGAAAACCAAGAGAAAGAAAACCGTGAATAATTGCGGACACCAATCACGTATCGTGGTTCCAAGCAATTTCAGTTCGTTATCTTGGTTTTCCTTCTACATTTTTCTTTTGATTCAAGGGTGGTTTACACAAGTCTCTCAGAGATCTTGTTAAGGAATATGCAGACTAATCCTTCGTTACCACGAACTACTAACCTAGCTCACCCCCACATGTAATCGTATTCTTGAAATTCCCCAGAAAACACCGCAAGAAAAAAAGATACAACAGGACTAGTTTCGAAAAAAGCACAATATCCCACTCTTGTTAAGTGATGTCTAGTCAGGCTCTTTGTAAGCAGGAATCAAGGAAAAAAAATCAAAAAAATAAAAGAAAAGAATCGACATTCAAACATGGATCACTAAGCACTAAAGTGAGTGTCTTTGTTTTCAACTCCCTTGCTGCCAATGTTTCAGTATTATCCTATGGAGTTGATTGGCTTAAAAAGAGAACAGTAATAACGGTAAAAAATTCCTTTAATAAGTAAAGGATTTGCTTATTTAGCGACCAGAGCTTCCTGCGGTAACGCACTCACTAAGCCAACAACAAGAAAAATTGCTTCTTTTATCCACAAGGACTTTCTTTCCAATTCCTTTAGCTACCTTTTTAGTAACAGCCATAATTAAAATTGATATCAACAATTTAGCATGAAAAATATTTTTGGAGACAAAAATTTTCGATTAGCATTATCTTGAAATTTATACCAATTGTTGAAAAATATTAAGAATGATATGAATTGAATTATCTCTAAAAACTGAAATTTTCAGGGCATTTGAAATATAATAGAATGTCGGCTATCACTAGATGGTCCTTAAGAGGAATAAAAAATGTGAAAAATTGAGCCTTACGTTGAAAATATAGTCATTGTAGTCAGAAAAAGTAGCAAATGTGCTTACTGGGGAAGTAAAATCATAGTATTTTTTAGCATTGATCTAACAAATTGTGTAGAAAACAGAGGAATATTTACAAAAAAAAGAAAATAATTTGGAGGACAATTCCAATAAAAAGTATTCGAAATAACACAGCAAATATAACAACTTCAAAAATAAAAAAAAAAAAAAGTGTTTTTCCATTTAGAAGTTGAAAACAAATAATCAAAAGATAAAATAAAATAAATTGAGAAGATGAAAAATTTTTTAAAGAAATGAAACCTTTGGAAATCATAATAAAGTAACTGTTAAAATAGAAATATTGAATAAAATCAAAAATTTTATATCGGTCGTGTCGAAAGTTTTTTGTCATAAGTGAAATTGGTTTCCTTTATATTTGGAAAAAAAGATTGCTGTAAGTAATTACCAAATCCCCCTGCTAATCGGAGGCTGGGCGTCAAAGTTCTTCAGCAAATCATCATTTCTACCAATTCCATAATTCATCAATTGTGCAGTGGATGATGCCAGAGATCCATTAGTTAGTTGAGGAACAAGTTCCTGATTATTCATTTCACTGTTCAACTTTGAAGGTGTGTGACTAGCGTAACCAACAGAGAGTCTCAAGTCACTGTTATTTTGCTGGGAAAAAAAAGGTACGGAAACTCTCTGTTGTTGCTGTAATGAATAATTGGATGACTGATTATTTCCATTTGAACCGGAGCTATTGGAAAAAGAATTCAAATTAAACTGCGTAGTCGTTAAACCGTTACTATTTTGGTGTTGGGAGTCCATGTAAGATGTGCGTAAAATTGAGCTATTGTAATGATTAGCGGAAGAGGAACAATTTAGTGGAAGTCTAGAGCTAGGCTCATTCATCAAACCTTGAGAATATGTACCTCCGTATTTGGCAGGGTATTGGGAAGTAGAAGTGGCTGAAGACATATAGTCAGAGTTTGAATTGACAACGGAAAGGGAGAGTCTAGCATTTGACAAGCTCGTATATGATTGGGCACTTGTTAGGGATTCCCCTCCTGTCGAATTATATTTCAAAGGCAGTACAGTGGACAGAGGGTCCTCAATCGGGGAGTTTCCACTGTGCATGACCCTAGACATTGTTGATCTCCTAATCGTAATATATTTTGGGTCCACTGTTTCGATCAAACCCAAAGCCGCGCAGCAAATGTCAATGATCCGCTTCAACGAGTTAGCTATTCCATTGGGGTAGATCAATTCCGTGTAGGTTTGTTCTCTGTCCTTAAAAAGAAGGAGTTGAGAGTAGATCTCCAGCGTGTCTGGATCATTCATGTCCAGCGCCAACGGATTGCTGCTGTTCGATGACAGGATAACGTCGTTCGACAAAGGTGAAGCGCCCGTTGGTAACGGAGCGAAGAACTTCCCAGAGAGGTTAGAATTACTGACAATATGGCCTGCAGTATGTGCATTCGAGACTGAGATATTGGTACCACTACCATGATTCGATCCCAACAGAGTGTGAACCTGCTGCAACGGAGATGATTTAGAATTTCCACCAGAGTTGTTGTTACCATTGCTCAACGTGCTGCTGATAGATCCACGGTGGCTCTCCAGTAAGCTGCCTGCACTACTTTTATGTGCGTTGAGGGTGCCATTCCCGCTCCCGCCCCCGCTCGCGTTCCCACTCCCATTACTAGAACCGTTGCTATTCTGCTGCTGCTGCTGCTGCTGCTTCCAAATAGCTTTCCGCTGGTTCTGGTGCTTCAGCCGTCTCTCCCGCTCGATGCGCTCCCGCTCCTCCTGGGGCAGCACTTTCTTGTACTCCACCCTCAGGTTTCTCCCGCCGATCTCCTTCTCATTAAGCTCGTTGACGACCTTGGCCGTGTCGTCCTCGGAGTTGTAGTTGGCGAACGCCAGCCCGCGGAAAGTGCCGTTGTCGAAGTGGTAGTTGAACGCGTACGGCAAAGGCAGCTCCATCGACGTCATGAACTCCAGCAACTGCTCCCGCTTCAGCGCAAACGGAATGTTTTTGATGACAATCGCCGTCGGGATGATATCGTCATCGTCCGGCTTCTCGTCACAGATATCAGCCACCTCACTCGGCGAAGAACTCTCGATCATTCCTACAGTCTTATCAATCTCCTCCTGAACCTTCATCATCGAGAGGTTTTGCCTTTTTCTTTCCCCCGTCAGTATAGCCTTTCTACCCAATATTTATTATCCCAACGGGTAAATACACAGTACCTATAAAGATTACAAGTTACATATATTTAATATAAATCCTAGATAAGGGAGAAAAAAAAATTTTTTTTCTTTACCTCTTTTCTCATCGCTCAATTGGACTTCACCACCTTCAGGTCCCAGCTCCAGCAATCATTGGCTCGTACTGGGACATGTCCTTCCTTTCCTTTTGGGCCCTCTTCCCCCAGACTTCGATCCCATAGGGCATGTCACCAGTTACTATGGCTCGAGCCCGGGGCCTATATTCCCCATCAGCAATGTCCCGGCCACCCATCGGGCATCTCTCACACGCGATTCGCTGTTGGCCCTCATCGCACTTACCACACTGCGCGTGCCCCCCCAGCCAAAGAAGTGATTTACGTTCCCGAAGCGCAGCGCGGCGGAAGCCCCAGGCTTCCTGTGTGGCTCCCCCCCGTTACGTGAGGGCGTAGGCGTAGGCGAGGGCGAGGGCGAGGTGGGGCGTCCCCCTATCTGGGGGGGAGGTCGCGCAGACAGAGACGTGCGGGACGGGTCCCGCAACAGAACAGCCTGAGGACACAAGGCAGAACACCAAGGTGCCCCCGCGCGCACCAGCCATTCCCTGACTCGCTCCGGTAATTCCGTGTGCCGTTTGCTGGGCGTTGCGAATGGAGGGCTGAACTCAGAACACGCCGGGGGGGAGGTGGGGGAATGCCACTGCCACGTGTGCTGTGGCAAGGGAAGTACTGCCTCTGGGAGAGAACCTGTCTGACGAAACGGGGCGTGATGTTGTGGGGAACGTAGCGCATCACATGAATTAAGCGTTGATACGATGGACAGGTGACCGTGTCGTGGTGTGGGAGTAAGGGGGGTGGTAAGGAGACGGTGTATGCACGAGCGGGCGAGGCCAGAGAAACGTCGTGGGAAATGGGGGGGAGGGATGAAAAAAAGAAGACAGCGCGGTTTGGTGATTTGCGAGGGCAACAAGACAGCGCAGCATAATGACAGCTGCTCGACTGTATATATAGTAATGGAGGGGCATGGCAGAGGGAACTGTTTCCCATAAGAGGTAGAAACACCGCGCTAGATCAATTGAACCAACCACCGTATCTCCCTGAGAAATAGCAGATCGCAAGTTGAAGGTATTACGCCAATTGAATATATAATAAGAAAAGAATGTCCTCTGCTGTATCCAACGCTACCAAGCCAGTTCAAAGAAAGAAGGAGACCTCCAGGGAGGGTTCTCCTGCGAACAAGAACTCTATTCTGAAGATTTACTCGGACGAGGCCAAGGGTTTGAGGGTAGACCCTCTTGTTGTGTTGTTTTTGGCTGTTGGGTTCATCTTCTCCGTGGTCGGTCTGCACGTCATTTCGAAGCTGGCCTCCAAAATTTTCTAAGCTGGGCTATATTCCCTATCTCACTCCGAATCGAGTGAATGCGAAACCTACATGCCTGACCTTTCGGGCAAAACAAAATCCAAAATTTTGGCTTTTAAAGAACTAGGTCCCTTTGAACCAAAATCGTGTAATTATAATGAATGTTTTTGATACTATCATTCAAATATAGACAAAATATTAGCAATTGAGAATTACAAAAGAAAAAAAAATGTAACCACTGATCATAACAAAGAAAAATTAAAAACATAACCAAAATTAATAATTATATATAATTAACAATGTACTAATGCCTCTAACACACCTTTTGATAACGTTTTTATTTGTTTTTCATTCAATATCACATACTCTCCAACAGTTGCTTGATTTTAGAAACCGCCTCTGTTTGTGGCACAACTATCTTCTCACTCCCTCTCACCTCTATCTCTACGTTAGGCCAGTTCCTGCTGCCAATAATTATGCACATAGGTACACCTACCGCATGCGAAAGTTGAATCCTGCTGCCAAATCCAAGCTTCGTGCCTTCAAAATCCAGATCAAGACAGTCCACCTCTGTCTTGATAGCCTCTTTCAGCGCGGTGATACCCGTGTTGTTGTCCTTGTTGCTAGTAATAACAGATACTTCGTATGGGGCAATCACTCGTGGCCATCTAAAACCGACATCATCTCGTCCGACCTCCGCAATTGCGCCAATCAAACGGCTGACCCCAATACCATAACATCCCATAGAAACTACAGATTCCTCATTATTTACATCACGGAACCGGGAGTTTAGTGGCTTCGAATACTTATCACCAAGGTGGAATATGTGCCCTACTTCAATGCTCTTAGAACCCTCCAGCACGCCTTCCTCACAGCGCGCACAAACCTCGTTTTCAATCGCATCTACAATTGAAACTTCATCAATTTGACCGAAGTTATGTTTCAAATACTTGCTCAAGGGGAAGTCAGGGAAATTCGACCTCGAATTGATTCTTATGTCCATGACTCGCAAAATACTGGTGAACATGTAGTCTTCGTTCTCATTCTGGTACATTTCTAATACCTTTTCGTTTCCAACATCTCTCAGTGTCAAATCGATGTCATTATCAACTACCTTCTGAGCTAAACCCCAGTTAAACTGTCTGCCCTTAGGGAAATAGAAACATATCAATGTCGTGTGATCCTCACTCAATCCGTAAACTACATCCACATCGCCGAAATGTTCACCCGCTTCTACAGGTAGAGAATCACATTTCTCCACTGTGGATGTGGTCCCACATGAGTCACATGTGAATACAGTATCCTCTCCGATTTTATTCAAAATATGGTACTCTTTGCTCATCTCACCTCCAATTTCTCCACTATCTGCCAGTGCTGCTTTGAATGGAATCTTAAGCGCAGTGAAGATTTTGTCATATACAGCATCCATCTGATTAAACAACTCTAATGCTTGGCTTTCAGATGATGCGAAAGAGTACGCATCTTTCATGATAAACTCCCTTCCTCTCAGCAATCCTCCCCTTGGTCTTTTTTCATCTCTATATTTCCTACCTATCTGATACGTTATCAGCGGCATATCCTTATGACTAGTAGCATAATTTTTCACAAGCTCAGTAATATCTTCCTCACAGGTTGGAACAAGGCAATATTCAACCTCATTAGCATCCTTGACTTTGAACAGCTCTTTGGCTGGTTCCCATCTACCTGTCTTATCCCACAATGCCCTTGTAGACAAAGAACTGAGGGAAACTTCCATCGCACCAGCATCACCTTCCATATGCTTTCTGATCAAATTTTCTAATTTTCGAAGAGATCGCAGTCCCATTGGAAGCCAATTGAATAGTCCACTCTGTGTCTTCCTCACAAAGCCAAGTATTTGCAACAGATCCTGGGTCGATTTCGATTTCCAGACATCCTTTTCTATGCTTTTAGGCAGGAACGCATTGTGTATTATGGATCTCTTGCAAACTATTCGTTTGAGCACCATTCTCTTATGTAATTCTCCTAGCTAGTCCACAGTTTAAAGAATTGATGTTTCAATGCCTAAGAACATTATATCTGAAAAGTGTATCTTAGTGAATCAATTGAACGTGTTTAACAGTAGTCATCGCTTACTAAGGTACCAGAAATGCACTGCTTGACACTTTCGGCTCTGACCGTCTATTGTTGTGGAAAACGAAAAATCACAAGTAAAACCAAAAATTGAAGAATGAAAATGATTTTTACCGTTGAGTTGCATGATTCAATCAAATCACCAATCTTTAAAATTGAAACAAAATTATCGATGAATTATATTAAATGTCTATTACGTAAAGATTATTCACACAGTGAATTAATGTATATGTATATGTCTTTTTGCTCTTTCATGAGCTACAAAGAAACCGAATGTAAAAAAAAAAAATATTGTTCTAGAAACTTCATCGTAGTCAAGTCGTTATTGATCGTCCTCTATCTCTAATCATTCATTTTTGATCATATTGAATTAAGTATTTTTCATCCTACTTTCATCTTAGAACTTCAAGAGCCTTTGATAAACCATGTTGTCGGTTTCATCCTGATATTTGTAACCCAAGTCTTCCAAGAATTTCTGGAAAGTAAGATTTTCTCTAGGAGGTACAGAAATACCTGCCAGAACTTTACCAATATCAGCACCGTGATTTCTGTAATGGAATAGAGTTAAATTCCATGATTCGCTCAACCCAGCCAAAAATCTGGTTAGCGCACCTGGTCTTTCTGGGAACTCAAAAGAAATGATCCTCTCGTTAGGAACCTTCGAAGCCCCACCAACAAGATATCTTCCGTGGGATTTAGCCAGTTCATTATTAGAGATGTCAACAGCTTCAAAACCCAATGTGTTCAATTGTTGCATAACTTGCTTGATCTCCTTTTCACGGTCAACAACACTAAAAGAGGTATAGATATATGCCTTAGGAACCTCACTAGAAGATTCATGACGGTGTTCATTGTAACGGTAGCAGAACTCAGTAACAGCCCTTGGGTGAATAACCTTTTGCATTTTCTTGAAAGAACCTGGAACATCTGGTATTGTTACCAGCATGAAAACTTCTTTGCCTTCACCAAGAACAGCACGCTCAGAAACGAATCTCAATCTATCAAAATTCATGTTTGCACCAGATAGGATTGGAACATATGTCTGCTTGGAGTGGTCAATCTCAGGATGTAGTTGGGTAATGTACTTCTTCATACCAGCAACTGCAAGAGCACCCGATGGCTCCACAATACTTCTTGTATCTTCGAAAACGTCCTTAACAGCTGCGCAAATCTCATCGGTATTAACCAAAACAATTTCGTCTACCACTTCCTTTGCAACTCTAAACGTTTCCTCACCAATAATACGTACAGATGTACCGTCTGCAAATGTACCTACGGAATCTAAGTTAGTTCTCTTGTTTCTTTGCATGGAAGTGTACAAAGTGGCAGCATCGTGGGTTTCCACACCAATAATCTTTATGTGAGGCGTAACCCGCTTCAAGTAAGCACCAACACCAGCGATCAAACCACCACCACCAACTGGTACAAAAACAGCACCGATCTTGTTGGAGTTATAAACTTGTCTCAGAATCTCCATTGCTACTGTACCCTGACCAGCAATGACATATGGGTGGTCAAATGGTGGGATGTTAGTCAAACCACGCTCTTCAGCCAACTTTGTACATTCAGCCTTGGCTTCATCAAAGTCATTACCATACAACACAACTTGCGATCCCAGTCTGGAGACATTTTGGTATTTGATGGATGGCGTAGAAACTGGCATCACGATAGTGGCCGGTATGTGAAGATGTTTGGCAGCAAAAGCTACACCTTGTGCATGGTTACCTGCTGAGCAGGCGATGACACCTTGGTTTCTCTGCGTGTCATCCAACTTGGCTATCATGTTGTAAGCACCACGCAGCTTAAAAGAAAACACAGGCAGCAGGTCCTCTCTTTTCAATTGGACGTTGGTATTCAAACGCGAGGATAATCCTACACCTTGGGAGATTGGAGACTCCTTGATGACATCATATACAGACGACCTTAGCACCAAACGCACATAGTCTGGAGTATTGTCCGTCAAAAGCTCGTCGGGTTTCAATTCAGAGTGCAGCTTTACCAGACTTGGTGCCAGCTGTTGCGTGAATAGTCTGTTGAAACTTGTCAGTTTCCCACTACATCTTACAGAAGCCTGCAGCAGAGTGTTACCACAGAGCACTTTGTGATTCATGAATTAATATGTGTGATGTCTTTTTTCAGTGTGAAGCTCTTGATCAAAACTGTGTAGCGCCCCAACGTATCTAGGATTCCCCCTTCGACCAAGTTACAGATTTCCACAGATGCTAGCCAATGGATATACAGTCTGTACAAATAATAAAAACCAGTGGAATCAACTTCACACCAGCTATTTTGACTCAATTTGTTTTCTTTTCCTAAGAGACGGAACTTTCCAGTTCTTGAGATGAGTTTAAACCGTCCTACAACTGGTGAGCCACTTTCGTCTGCACTCAGAAAGTGTTGCAGCACTTCAGAAGTCCTGTTGACAACACTTCAGAAAATTTTTTTTAGTGCAGACGAAGTGCTTACTCGCATGGGCTTTGTGATGTGCGTGGGGACCTTCGACGGCCCTCGGGGCGAATTCTTGGGAGAAACAAAGGAGAACGTACAAGAGCTCGCATATACTTCAACAAATCACGTGATACCACAATCCCAGTAGGCTTTAGAAACCAGGATGGCTCTGCATTACTATGCTGGTTTGAGTAGGTATTGGTATTGTTTGCTCTGACTAATTTCAGAGTCTCAATTGTACACCAAGTGTACATAAAATAAATGTCTGTGCTTTTAGTTCCAGTTTATATTCCTCTGTAGTCGGAATGATAGCTTTATTTGTCTTTTTGGTAAATGCATTAGAAAAGTGTAGCCCACTTTGTACTTGATGAAAAAAAATAACACAAACACAAATTGCTTAGACATGTAAGATTTTCGATAAAAAAGCTGTTATAGCATCGCTCTGTTTTAATGGGAAATAGTAAACGATTTGCTACACTCCTTCAGCGGCAAATTGCTGTTTATCTTGCCATTAAAAGGCCAGTTGTTGGAACAAAAAAAAAAAAAATGGTTCAAGGAGGAGGTCCAGCCAGCAAAATTAGAAATACAAAACTGCTGTGCACAAAAATAATATGGGAGAGTTGTGTTTTTAGTGCTTAGATAGGTTTAATGAGACAAACAGTTGAGTAGTGATGTGTAAAATTATTCATATCAATTATTCACGCTTCCCTTGTTACAAGGCATAATCTCTACTTGTAAATTAGGAAATATTTAGAAAAAAAATAAATATTTTGATGAACCTGCTTTGTCCCTATGATGATATGTTCTTGATTGATGCCATTTTTTCGACCCAGGAGACAAGAGAAGTTGAAGACCACACATTTCCAACAGAAATTGAAGGACCTACCTACTTTGATCCCATCAGGCATCTATGTTTGAATAACAATCATGTATTGACATTCACAACCGCGATGAAAGTTCTGTTTTACAGGAGGTCAAATAAAATATTACTTGCACCGGTTGCTGGCATGGGCTACAATGTAAATTATCAGAACATTGATAGCAAACTACGAAATGTGTACAAAACTCACCTATTTGGAGATAATGTCAGAAGTAGTTCACATAATATCACTGCTGCGTGTGAAACTATACCCACTGATCCAAACTCTCCAAAAGTATCGGATCGATGTTGTGAAACTGAAAATGTGTCTTCATTGAATGAAAGATTTATTGCGCTGGAAGAAGCAGTAAAATCATTAAAAAATGAACAGTACCAGCTAGTAAAGAGTTTCAATGAATATAGCTTTGATGGGAGGTGGAAGACACACTTCAGAGAACTCAAAGAAAATAATGAACAAAACTATACTTCAATTTTGGAAAGAGTTGAAAGCCTGAGTCATCATCTTACCAATAGCCTCTTCTCTCTAGAGTCCCTAATACTGAGGCACGAGGAAAATCTGAGCCCCCGAAGAACAAAATGGAAGGCTGTAGCTGATATGAGAGAAACAAATATTCCAAAAAAATAAAACAAATAAAACATGAAATCAAGAATAATTCCAATGCATGTTTGGGTATCGCTCCCTTAACCTCATTAATCAATCGAATAATTATTATTATTTCGAATATGATATTAATATAATAATATACATGATCTTTTATACAAAAAATGTAATGAAAATCTACCATTAAACCGTTAGTAATGCAACAGTTGTTCCGAGATCAAAAACAAAACTGTTCAAAGAAAGAAAAGAGCGGCGATTCTTGACTTTCATGACTAGTTACTTTCTTTCAGAACAGGACAAATAAACACCGGTATGAGGATTAGTTTAAAGATATTGCACGTTCGAAAGTTGAGAAACCTGGAAAACAAAGTAAACAAACTACAATAAACACTTCCATTTTTTACTTTAATTTCTACTTAATGTTTTTCCGTGTTATGGCTTCTCCAACGTCACTGGTTCTAGATACAATTCTTACCAATATGACAAGTTCTATAATGATATCCTTTTCGTTCCGCCATTGCAAGAAATCTCCCATGCCTGTCGAGAACAATTTGAGATTGAATGGTTTTCCAATTTCTCGAGTATAAGAAATTGAAAAGTTTCGACCAGGAGACCATGGACAGGTCTCTTCATAATTTTTTCTTTCCTTATTCTATAACATTTCTCATACTTTCTACCATTTCAATGGTATATGTTCTTGTCGTACTTAGAAACTCTTTCCATATATGTCCGCACTGGTGCATCCTTCACGATGTTCTTCCTATTGCAATCACTGTGATAAGGCTTTGAAAATATATTTACAGAAGTATAAACCTCCTGTGGAGCGGCAATCGTAGAAGGTCTAAACTTAATTTGCTTTCCCATCTTATTCATTTCTGTTATTTTATGATGCTATTGTTGAAAAAGTATATTATATATTTTTCTTCGATTTGGTATAACTTAAAATTATAATTTTAGCTGAGGATTTTTGACTAGGGTACAGATTTATAATTGTATCGATCTATCAGCTCTCTATCGTTGAATAGTTGGGAATGGGTAAAAATTAGTTATTAGATGAAAAGTGTATCGTTTTAAGGATGGAAATGAGAAATACCATTCCATTAAATACATAATTTTTTTTGTTACTTTATTATGTGATGAATTTCAACAGTGATCGAAATTATAGCGAACTGTTTGCGGACATAGATATTCAATCTCGGAACTTCACTATATCCCAGCTACTACACTCGGTTAGTATTACAATAAGTCAGAAAAAACCGGGCCGTCCGGGAAATATTTTATAATATGCAGTGTACTCATTTCCTTTTCCCTCCCAGTTCGCACTTTTCACACATTGCAAAGTGCAGTATCAAATAACAAAAAGCAGACATCACTACAACTAAGTAAATTGCACTTACAGAATCGATGTGTGTGGCAATACAACTGTTGACTTCATCAAATCACTGGGTGAAATTAACAATGGAAAGCCCTGAGAAGCAAGGTACAGATTTCCCAAGGGGGGGAGACGAAACAAACAAATCGACTATTGTATAGGAAACCTATATAAGCCCATGACTAAAATGCCGTAGCCGCGAAAAAAGAAATTAGATTGAAGAAAGTAATATTATGTGTTCACTATTTCGGAAGTGTTATTAACAAAATGGCTCAAAAAAGCCCAAATAATTCACAAAACAAATTAATCCCCCCCCCCCGAAAGGAAGAGACGTGGGGAGGTTGTAAATGCATTCTACAGTGATGTTCCCGCGAGTACATCATGCAACGTCGCTAGCAGCTCTAATACACCCGGAACACTAAGTAGATTCGCATGCATCTCATTTCTCTAATTGTGTGCGTTTTCTAATAGAGTGCAAACTTCAATTGAAGGGAGACCATTAGAACACAGTCCCCCCCGATGCCGACAATAAATGGCACACAAAGACGGAAAAATATCTCTTAAAAAGAAATGTAGCACTGAAAGACTCGTAGGGAGCCTAAATTATGACAGAAGGGTCCTTTGTTCTACGGTTCCTGCATGAGCTGCAAGGGGGTACTGGCACTGTGCTACATTGCAGTGTCGTGCCGTGCTAGCGCTGGGCATTCCCTTTGGGGGAGGGGGGAAGTATGCGCGCGAATTTGGCCCACACCTGAACACAGCTTTCGCCCAGAACAATGGCCCAATACTCAATCTCGTGTAGCCAGCTATTCCTTCCCTCCAGTAGGACGGCACACGTCTCTCGCCAGCTCTGCCCGCGGGATGACTCTTTCTCAGATGCCGACAATTGTTCCGGATGCCGCTAAATCTGTGATCTTGGGCCGTTCGCCTCTCTCTGGGGGGCACGGGGCCCCCGTTGCAATGTGCCTCCGGGCCGGTCTGGAAGCGGGGCCCCGGAAAAACTACAATGAAGGTGCGGCATATGGAAAGGCTGGGAAAAAAAAGAAATGTCTCGGATTTAATGTCCTGTCATGTCCAAGACCGGCGATGGGGAATAACAATAACTTCGGGTTGTGGAACTGAAGGACTAAAGATGGGATAGTAAAATGGCAGACTTGGTGTTCTGCAGGAATGGGGTGTTGGGTTGCGTTTCTTTTTTTGTTGCCATCATTCTATACAAACCGGCATTCTTCACAACCGTTCTTGAGGGATTGATGAAAGATGCCCAAAGGTGATGGCATGGCTGTAATTCAGTTTAGCTGCTTTCAGGTTCCAGACCGAGAACAGATAACAGTAGGTCCACATATTTGTAAGAGTTAATTTGTTTTTCTTTTGGACTGATAAGGTATCACTCCGCGGAAGAAAAACGCTGGGTAATACAAAAGGATTCAATACGAATATGTACTTGGGATATTATTTAATTAAATTTCGGACCGCATATTTTATTTGTGGAACCGGTTGAGTATTCTCGGGAACGCATATTTTCCTTTTCTTTTATCTAACATTCCACATTTCCCGCATCACAAATCGGGTTCTTCAGGGTCTATTTGAAATACTTTATCGGGATTCATGATTCTGTGAGGATCTATCGCTAATTTAATATTCCGCATGAGGTCTATCGTGGTGGCTCCTAGTTCCTTCTGCAGGTAATCTCTCTTGCCTAAACCAACACCATGTTCACCGGTACACGTCCCTTCGGCCCTGATTGCCCTATCCACCATCTTGTCTACTAAACTATGACATCTCTTCTGCTCTTCCGTGCCGTTGTACACAATAAAACAATGGAAATTGCCGTCACCAGCATGTCCAACAATCCCAAAAGTCAGACCACTATCTACAATATCTTTCTTGGTTTCATCGATGACTTCTGCGAATCTTGAGATCGGGACCGCCACATCTGTGGTCCAGACCTTTGCACTTGCGCCATACCGTTGCTTTGCGGAATCTATGACAGACCACAGTGCAACTTTTCTGGCCTCCCACAACTCTAGCTTCTCATCGGCATCACTGGCAAATTCAAATTTCTGGGAGTGAGCATCTGCAGCAACCCCTTTGACCTCATCAATCAATTCCTGCACCATCAATTGAGACCTTCCGCTAATTTTGAAGAACAACGTGGGTTTTTCTTCCCAGTCACTCCTGTCTGTGCTTGCGGACTGGTTGATAATCCTCATCAAGTTATCATCCAACAGTTCCATCGCATTCAATCTCATACCTCTTTTGATCAAGGTGGAGCAGCATGATGCCGCATCCTTTATCGAGTTGAATGAGACAACTGCAATGCTCTCATACTTAGGCTTCACGTGGCATTTCACCGTCGCTTCCGTGATTATACCCAGAGTACCTTCACTACCAGTGAACAGACCACTTAGGTTATAACCCGCACTTGACTTTCTGGGTCTGTGTCTCGTCTTGATAACACTACCATCTGGTAACACCACAGTCAGGTTGACAACATTCTCTTTCATGGTCCCGAACTTGAAAGCGTTGGTTCCAGAGCAAGAGTTTGCGACACACCCACCAATCAACGCACCTGGGCCTGGGTCGCACCCAAACATGAGCCCGTAGTTATCAAGGTAGTCATTGAGGTCTTCCCATGGCACGCCGGCCTGCACTGTGACATCCAAGTCGTCCTCGTGCAACTCAACAATTTTGTTCATAAACTTTGACATGTCAATTGTGACCACCATGTCAGGCCCCCTCGTCGGCATGAAATGTCCTTCCAGTGAGGTACCTCCCGAGAACGGCACCACAGGTACGTGGTGCTCGTGACACACCTTCACCAATCTAGCCACTTCCTCTGTGGACTCAGGGTACAGGATTATGCGAGGTTTCTGGATGTCGGGGTTCACTGCATGGTGTGTGTTGAAATACGTATCTGTGTGTTGCGTCAGATCAGAAGTAACCAGTGAATACTTATCCTTATTGTCAGCCAGTATCTCCACCAGCTTTTTGATGATAGAATCCTCATTTCTGTTATAATGCGGTGGATCCAATTGGGATAGAGACAGCAGCGAGGACTCCCCGGATGCCACTCGAGAGGCCTGCTTCGTGGTGGTTTCGCTAAAGGAAGACCCGGCAGCATACCCTACGGCAGCTCCAACAAGCGTGGAGCCCAACGCCCATACCCTTCTGCTGCCTCCGCGCGACGTCGAGCTGTACGCCCTGTAACCAGCTTTTTTCAAGAACGTTCTAAACATTGGAAACGTAATCGATTTACTGCTGTGTACGAACTCTCCGGTACCCAAAAGTTAGCGAGTCAAAGACAAAGATAGTCCAGATACCTTCCCCCCACCTCTCTCTCTCTTTTGCTATATATATATATAAGTAGTCATCGAGCATATATCGGCTATAAAGTCAATCACCAGAGCGTACCGGCACTCTTCCGGTCCCCACCCCCCACGTCCAAGGTAGCGGGGTCAGAACTACTTGGAGAGGACCAGGGCGATGCTGATCCCACAACCGCTTCCCAGTCGTGCTACAGACACTCCCCTCCTCTTCCCCCCACGCTCATCCAAGAGACCAGAGTTCCATTTTGACACCAAATAACTCACAGGAAATAAAAATATCGCAATTGCTGAACAAAATGGTAATCCTCGGAAGGCATATACTGATTACATTGGCCATCGCATCCCCCCCCACGCTTTGCATGCCCCCACGCCTTGCATTCCTCCCCACGCATGCTCCAGGTACCAGTCAGACTCCCTCGCACACGACATATGGAATCATGACGTCATTCAAACAAACAACTCAAGAAAATATTCAAAACATAAATCACATATTACGTTAACAACATGTGTCAATAACCGTATAGTGTGTTATCACATGATATATAATACGCCACGACATATCACATGATTTATGGCACGTGCGGCTGCAACGAAGACTGAGCGAAGAGAGAGAGAGAGAAAAAAAAGAAAGGAGGGGGGGGGGAATGGTGTAATATTGCTGTGTGTGCCGATCCGTCTTCTCTGCGTGGTGCTGCGATGCGGGAAGGTCAGAAGAGGAAAACTGTGTTGGGTCATCCCCGTTCCGAGTAGCGGGCAGGGTGCAAGCAGTTTTGCACTCTCGACCTGAATAGTTTTTTATGTAGAAATGCTTTATTGGGGTACGTCTGTAAAGGTATCAGAAGCAACGCTGGAGTGGGGAAACAGTTTGGAAAGGAGAGGCTACATAGTGCATCGAAATGCCCGAGAAGTACAGAATATCTACAGGCCGTGGCGGGGCCGGGAATATACACTCGTCCGACAGCAGGGCGTCTCCGAAGATGGTGAAGCAGGGTTCGCAGACGCCCAGCATTTTACAGCCAGTGTACAGCACTGGGCGTGGTGGTGCAGGGAATATGAGGCGGAACACAGACCCAAAGCTGACCAGGCGGGCGCAGGACGTGGATGAGGATGACTCCGAGGACAGCGAGAACTATGTCGATCATTTAATAGACGGCGACGACTACATCGGCCCCGTGCACCATACAATAGACGAAGAACACAGCGATGACAATGAAGATGATGAGACTGCGGTTGAACAGCTCAACGGGAAGAGACGGCACAGAGCCTCCCACGGAAATTCGAGGTCACGGTCGCGGTCGCGGTCGAAATCGAAGTCGAGACTGTCCAGGACCTTAAGTGCTCAAAAGTCCCATGGCAAACCAAAGATGCAAGAGAAATTTATAATAGGGCGTGGTGGGGCCGGTAACATCATCTCACCAAAGACCAGTAACACAGCCCGTATTACATCCAGTCGTGATAATAAGAAAAAAGAAGAAGAAGCGAAGAAGAAGAAAAAGAAAGGCCTTTTTGCATCCATCTCTAGTATGTTCTCTTGATGCATATATTGTAATGATAACATCTAAGATTCACTCTACATTTTTACTCGAGAAAATGCGTTGAATGCTTTTTTTAATAATTTCTTACATGATACATTCCATTACTCATTCCACGATAACTGCTTTTTTTTTCTTTTGAAAAAGATGATATTCTTTTCTGCCTTATATGTTTTAATATTCATTTTCATTATCAATTACCCGCTACTTATATTAATGAATTATCTCGATTAGTTGCGAAGTGATGTAATTCCAAAAATACCTCAAAAGACACTTAGTATCGGAATGCTAGGAGAGATTCAGAGAAAGACGAGGTATCGATATGAAATTTAATCCATTCAGTCATATTTTGACGTCATTGTCTAATTTTTTTTATTTCAAGTTTAATCAATAATCGTAGTAATTTAAGGTTTTCTTCTACTGATCTCATCTAATAATTATAATTGAATTCTATAATTACTATAATATGCCAAATATTTTCAACTTTGTCCTTTTTTCTCTTTTTTCACCTCTCAATCGAGTACTCTATCACACTGTCGAAGTGTAATCTTTAGGAGATTATTGTGTGCTTCGAATATCATGTCACCTTAATGGTAGATTTAGATTGAATATTACAATAATAAATTATAAAACAAATAAATAGTTTAATAAATAAGAGCACAGTATATGAGAAACACTGGCTATCAATAAATAATAATAAGTATAATAAATAATAATTTTCACATTTAATTTATTCTGGAATCAAGAACAAAAAAAGTCTAGTAGAAATTTTCTTACGGTTCAAAAGTCATTTCCAATAATATGCATAAACAAAACCAGAATAGATACCATTCACCATATTGTCCTTCATTTGGCGAAGTATGCCATTTCTACAGATATTTTGAACCATTTATTACAGTTTCTGATCCCGTTTTTCGGGAATTAGACTGCAGCTACTAACTCTTCCAAAAGCTTATAGTCACGTTTGACAATTCCACCGTTACCTGGTAAATAAGTACTGCCCATTAAGTACTCATCAACAGCGGTGGCACATTTCCGACCTTCTTGAATTGCCCAAACAATCAAGGATTGACCTCTTCTACAATCACCAGCAGCAAACAGTTTATCGCCATCAATACTGTAAGAAGAATGGGTCAGAGTTTCGATAGTACCTCTTCTTGTCTTCTTAACATTCTTATCATCATCGAGTAATTCTGGGCCAACAAAACCCATTGACAGAAGAACAATATCTGCTTCATACACTTCTTCACTATTTGGCACTTCAACCATCTGCCATACTCCACTCTGAGATTTCTTCCATTCAACACGAGCAGTCTTGATAGCAGTAACATTTCCTTCTTCATCACCAACAAATTCTTTCGATAGGATGCAGTATTCACGAGGATCTTTACCATAGTGCTCTTTGACCTCTGCATGCCCATAATCGACACGCATTATACGAGGCCATTGAGGCCATGGATTATCCTTAGCTCTTTCATTAGGTGGTTGAGGCAGTAGCTCAAAGTTTACAACAGATTTAGCATGATGTCTAACAGAAGTACCTAAGCAGTCATTACCCGTGTCACCACCACCAATGACTATTACTCTCTTGCCTTCGATTTGTTGTCTTACAGTTTCCAAGTCATTGGAAAGCAATGCTTTGGTATTCTTAGTTAGAAGGTTCATAGCATAGTCAATATTTTTGAGTTCACGCCCTTTAATTGGTAGATCTCTTGGGATTGTAGAGCCAATAGCATAGACAATAGAGTTGTATGACTCCTTCAACTCATCCATTGAGATGTCTTTGCCAATTTCAATATTTGTAACAAATTCGATACCTTCTGCAGCTAATAGATCTAAACGACGTTGAACAATGGACTTGTCAAGTTTCATATTTGGGATACCGTACATTAGAAGACCTCCACAGCGGTCTGCTCTCTCAAATACCGTGACTGCATGACCTGCCCTATTCAACATATCAGCACAAGCTAGACCAGCTGGTCCAGAACCAATAACAGCTACCTTGAAGCCAGTCCGTGTTTGAGGTGGATTAGGGACAATCCAGCCCTCTTTAAAACCATTGTCAATTATGATTCTTTCTATGGACTTGATACCAACAGGGTCTTCAATGATTCCTAAAGTACATGCACCTTCACAAGGAGCAGGACACACTCTACCAGTGAATTCTGGGAAGTTATTTGTTTCTAGTAACTTATCTAGAGCCAACTTCCACTGATTTTTGAACACTAGCTCATTGAATTTTGGAATAATGTTTGAAAGCGGACAACCTGTATCTGATTGACAGAACGGAGTACCACAGTCCATACATCTGGCTGTTTGATATTTAGCGTCGCGTTTAGACACAGGTTTGGTAAATTCTTTCCAGTCCTTGGTTCTGGTTGCTGGATCTCTATGTCCTTCATGGCGAACTCTATACTTCATAAAACCTGTCATTTTGACAACCTTCTCAGCATTCTTTTCTGTTTGGCTTTTATCTGGGACAGCTTCTTCCAAGTCCAGAACCTTTGGTTCATGTAATGTAGATTTATTAGAGACAACAGTACGACCAAGTGCTCTTTGTTTGGCAGCTTGAATAGCTGCAATTTCACCGTTGGTAGCATCAATAGTTGGCTCACCTTGAGAGCCCAATTTGCTCAAGTACTCGGCAGTTTCCTTCTGCTTTTGTTTCGCCTTTTCTTCTGCTTCTTTCAACAATACTTTCTTATAGTCGCTTGGAATAACTTTAACAAACTTTTTCAAGTAATGATGGAAGTTTCCTAAAATTTTGGAGGCAAGTTCCGACTTCGTAAAGTTGTAGTGCTCTTGAATCAAATTCTTGACAAATGCAATTTCTACAGGATCATCCAAGTTTTCTAACTCAATGGTTTCTCTATTTATCTTGGAAACAAAAGCATCATGATCAGATGTTAAACAATAGGCAATACCACCCGTGGCACCTGAAAAAGCATTAATAGATTCTAACTGAGATAAAACTAAGGCACGGCCACCGGTCATATATTCAAATGCATTGTTACCTTTAACTCTTTCAACAACAATGGTTGCACCAGAATTTCTAACTGCAAAACGTTCACCAGCACTACCAGCAATGAAAGCTGTACCAGAGGTTGCTCCATAGAAACATGTGTTACCAACAATCACATTTTCATCGCTTTTAAAGTTAGAATTCTTTGGAGGCTTAATAACAATGATACCACCGGACAAACCCTTACCAACATAATCATTGGCATCACCATCTAAGATAAAAGTAATACCAGGTGCCAAAAAAGCTCCAAAAGATTGACCAGCAGAACCATTGATATTTGCAACAATAGTATCCCGGGGAAGTCCATTTTCACCAAATCTCTTTGAAACACGATAAGAAAGAGTTGAACCTAATGCACGATCAGTGTTTACGATATTAGCATCGATTGCAACAGGTAGTCCCTTGTCCAAAGTAATTTCAGCTTCATCAATCAACTTATTGTCAAGACGGGTATGCAGCTTGTGATCTTGCTTTTTAGTAAACCTTGTTGCAACACCCGGACGGATGGTATGTGCTGGTGTCAATATTGGCGATAAGTCAATGTTAATGGCCTTAGGGTTGACATCAATTCTCCTTCTCAGTTTTTCGGAATGACCGACCATTTCATCAATTGTCCGGAAACCCAGCTTAGCCATAATTTGTCTTAGATCCTGAACAAGATAGTAAAAGAAGTTGATAACGTGCTCAGGCATACCTTCAAATTTGCTTCTCAGGTAAGGATCTTGGGTAGCTATACCAACAGCACATGTATTTGTGTGACATCTTCTCAGCATAACACAGCCCATTACAATCAATGGAATTGTAGCTAAAGTAAAAGATTCAGCACCCAGTAAAACAGCAACAGCAATATCAAAACCGGTTCTTAATTGTCCATCAGTTTGAACAACAACATTACGTCTTAAATCGTTAAGAACTAGGGTTTGATGAGTTTCCGCCAAACCTAATTCCCAAGGTAGACCTGCGTATTTGATACTAGTCCATCTTGAGGCACCAGTACCACCATCATGACCTGAGATTAAGATGTGATCAGCCTTTGCCTTGGCAACACCAGATGCGACAATACCAACACCAACCTCAGACACAAGCTTAACAGAGATTCCAGCTCTTGGGTTGGAGCACTTTAAATCGTAAACTAGTTGCTTTAGATCCTCGATGGAATAAATATCATGATGTGGAGGTGGAGAGATCAAACCAACATTAGGGGTAGAATGTCTGGTTTTCGCAATGCTCTTAGAGACTTTATGGGCAGGTAATTCACCACCTTCACCTGGTTTAGCACCTTGAGCTATTTTAATTTGAATTTCATCAGCATCAGACAAATAATGAGAAGTCACACCAAATCTGGCCGAAGCAACTTGCTTGATAGCAGATCTCATTGTATCACCATTAGGATGAACAAGAGAACGTTCCGCATCTTCACCACCTTCACCACAGTTAGATTTAGCTCCCAGACGATTCATTGCAATTGCTAAAGTAGAATGAGCCTCCATGGAAATAGAACCGTACGACATAGCACCAGATGCGAACCTCCTTGCTATTTCAGTCCAAGGTTCCACTTGTTCAATTGGAATTGCTGTGGAGTTCTCAAAGTCCAGTTCCAATAAACCTCTTAATGTACAATCTCTGATAGCCTCCATCTCCTTTTTCACATATAGTTCCCAAGCATCATCATTTTTGTTACGAACAGAGTCCTGCAGTGCAGCAATAGCAGTTGGATCGTTCACGTGTTTATATCCACCATCTCTCCAATGGTATTCACCACTCTCAGGGAGGTTGACAGACCTTGTAACAGTTGTTCTGCTTGGATAACCACGTTCGTGTAAAGAGAATGCATCTTGTGCGATATATTCAAAAGTAACACCCTTGATTCTAGAAGAAGTTCCGGCAAAACATAGATCAATAACAGACGAATCGATACCTAAAGCCTCGAAGATTTGGGCACCCTTGTATGAAGCCAAGGTAGAGATACCCATTTTAGACATGACTTTCAAAATACCACTGTCAATAGCATGTTTGTAATTCTCTATCATTTCGTCGTCAGTAACGTTATGGTCATCATTATTGACATTACGGACTAATCCTTCTCTGTTCATTCTGACTAAAGTTTCCATAGCTAAATATGGGAAAATAGCATCACAACCGTAACCCATCAAAACACAGAAGTGGTGAATTTCTCTTGCCTCACCGGTCTCTAGGATTAATGCAACTTCTGTACGTTGCTTATTTCTAATTAAATGATGGTGAATTGCACTAACAGCTAGTAGTGATGAAATGCTAACTCTATGTTCACCAATCTTTCTATCAGAAATAACTAAAATTTTCTTTCCTTCATCAATAGCTTCACTTGCTTCATTGGTAATTCTTTCCACTGCATTAACGTATCCGTCAATACCGTCCGATTTTTCAAATGTTATATCAATATTTGCAACAGTCCATGATGGAATTACTTTTTCGATATTTTTGATAGCTTTGAACTCATTCCACTTCAGGATTGGTGACTTGAGCAATAAACGTTCACATTGCGATGGATGCATTTCCAACAAATTTCCTTGTGGACCAACATAACACTCAAGGGACATCACATTAGCTTCTCTGATAGGATCGATTGGAGGATTAGTAACTTGTGCAAACAACTGTCTAAAGTAGTCAAATATTAACACAGGGTCTTGATTTAGACATGCTAATGGTGCGTCATTACCCATAGAGCCCAGAGCTTCCTTACCAGTCAGAGCCATCGGGGTCAACAACAATGAAAATTGCTCAAATGTGTATCCGTGAGCTAATAAACGTGGGTCTTTTTGAACTTTCAGAGACTGCCTATTATCGATCCAATCGTGAGGTTCTAAATTAGCAGTCTTCTTGAGCAGATCATCTAGTTTGATTACCCTTGATAACCAAGATTTGAAATCCTTCCTCTTGGCAAAGTTGGATTTCAGTTCACGGTGATCAATAATACTACCTACCTGGGTATCAACTAAAAAGACGTCACCTGGTTTTAATTTACCCTTCTGTAGTACTAACGAGTTATCAATTGGGATAACACCGACTTCAGAAGCACAAATAACTCTATCATCAGAGGTTACGTAATAACGACAAGGTCTCAAACCATTTCTGTCCAAAATAGCACCACAGTATCTACCATCGGTAAAGGTCAAGAGGGCTGGGCCATCCCATGGTTCCATTAGACATGCAGCCCAATCGTACCAGGCTTTTAGATCTGAGTTCATACCTTCGTGATAAGCTTCTGGAACCATCATCATAATGGCTTCCGGTAGTGATAGCACACCATTTATTGTCAAAAGTTCAAGGACGTTGTCAAGTGCTGCTGAATCTGAGCCACCTTCCTCGATGATGGGGTAAAGAGAGTCAAGACCGTCCTTGAAGGTTTCAGATACCATGACACCTTCTCTAGAGCGCATCCAGTTCTTATTGCCTCTCAGAGTATTAATTTCACCGTTATGAGCAACCCACCGCAGAGGTTGGGCTCTATCCCAAGAAGGGAAAGTGTTTGTTGAGAATCTAGAGTGTACCAGGGCCATGTGAGACTCAAAATGGGCATTGGTCAAATCATGGTAATAGTTGTACACTTGGTTAGGTGTAAGTTGCCCCTTGTAGACAATAGTGGAATTGCTCAAAGAACATACGTAGAAGCAATCTTCCGGTTTAAACTGTTTTGTGATAAATTTTCTAAAGAGGTACAGTTTCGTTTTGAAATCTGTCTCGTTGAAGTCGGTTAATTCGTTAGCATCAATTGGCACTACGAGTGTTTGCAAGATGGTGGGCTCTCTTGACAAAGCCACATCACCTAGAATAGAGGAGTCGTGTGGCACCTGTCTCCACCCTAGTACTCTTAGGTCAAAGTCCCTAGCAATATTTCCAAACAAGTCTTTCATATTGTCAAGATCTACATCTTCTTGAGTTGCGTCTTCTGTTCCCGATGAGTCATCTTCTGGCTTCTTGAAAAAAACGTTACCCACAGCGTACTGTCCGCGGTCGGGGACATCTATGTCCAAATCTAGCTTGAATTCTCTCTTTATGAAACTGTGCGGAATGCCAACCAGAATACCGGCACCGTCACCGTTACCGTCGGATGACACGGCACCACGGTGTGTCATGTTGCACAGCAGAGAGCGAGCATCGGAGACAATCTTGTGGGACTGCACACCGTGCACGTTAGCCACAAACCCCACACCACACGCGTCGTGCTCATAGTCAGGGTCGTACAGCCCTACCTTGCCCGGGATGACCTGTCCCCAGGACTTGTTCTGTTCATTAGCGTATAATTCGTCGTTTTTGTAGTCAGGAATGTTCCTGCTGGTATCGTAAGCGTCCTCTAGCGGATCGTATGGGTCAGAAGACAGCATAGATAGGTGCGTTCGAGGTTACAAATCCGAAAGCCAAACAAATCCAATATATTGTCCTTTCTCCTTCTGTCTTCACTTCAATTACTCTAGATTGATAATCTCTGCTTTCCTTCTGCAACAAGGAGAACAGCAATATCTGTTACCTTCACTTCAAAGTTTCACAATGTAAAGCACAAAGGACAAATACTGAACGAAAAAATTTAGCCGCCGACGATGAAAAGAGCAGGAAGTAGAAAGGGAAAAGCCGCCGATCTCAGCAACGAGGGCCTGACTATTTATAGTCCGGCCCTTCCCCCTCCCGTCTTGCATGCGCGAGGTAAGATTGAGGAGCGGGGGGATAGCAAACAAAGCCTGAGCAGCACTGCATGGGCTTCTGCGCAAGTTGCCTTACGCACGAAGAAAGTCCCGTGAGAAAACAGCGGCGAAACTCTCTCAGCCCATCTCTGCGCTACAGTTTCTATGCGCCGGAGCCGGCCTGTGTTATTTTTTTTATCTCCCTTCACCTCCTCCGCCTTTCTCTGTGTGTGTCGGTCAACTCGTACGGCAGTCTCTGATATCTGTCGTGTGGAAGCCACGGGCGGGGGGAGCAGCGGAGAGTGGGGGAGGAGCTAGCGCGGCGCCTGAGAGATGTGCGTGCGCTTCTTCGTGGCAGAGTTCCGTTTTTCTCTGCAAGGCCGGCAGCGTCCGTATCTGTTTTTCCCCTCTTTATTTTCTCTGTCGCTGCGTAAATTTTTTTTGTCGCTGCGTAAATTTTACTTGTGTGCTGTGTCTGAACGCTCTTGCGTGTGGTGCTTTGCATGCTACCTGCATTTCTTACCTGGCCGTGCGGGCTGTTGTGTAAATGCGCGCAGGCTCTGCCGTTTCTCCGCTGTGTCTTCTCGCAGAGGGGGGACGTGTGCATTGTGCCTAGCACTGCAGAGCATTCAGCGTCAATGGGTTGGTAAGCCGTGTTGCAGAGATTAGATAGCCAACGAGTTCTGGGCGAATCATGTGCGCTTCTGATAAGAAGCAGCACTGGTACGAGATAACCGATGAGTTGTGGAAGCTTAGAGCTGACGGCGGGACGGGGGAAGCACTTGCAATGACGAATAAACCGGGGCAAACTTGAATAGATTAGTAGCACTCATTGTGTTGTTTTGGAAGGTCAAGAGTTGAGTGGACGTTTAATATCTTGATTGACAGTGTTGCTCACGTGCGTTATCATCATTTTCGAGCGGTTCTACTATATAGGAATTGTGATACTAACACTGTTTGTCTGGATACAAACATCGGTACATCAGTGCGCTATTGCCTATACACGGTTGGTAACTTAATCTCTCTGTGTTGTAGATCTTTCATTTTCTCACAATAACAACTTAACTTGTCTATATTAGGATTACGCGTCGTAGCAAGGTCCTTTATATAATGTTAGCTGCAAACATTATTACTAGGTGAATTATATCCGAAAAAATGCACATTAATGATGTAGACAAGGCATGCTAAATGCTGGAACATTCCAAAGGACAGGTGCAATGCGGCAATCATTTGATGTAAAAGAAAATTAAGAAAGAAAAACAGGGAACTGATTCGTTGGCAATGTATACATCATTTTTCTGGTGTGCGCATGATATACTAATTTAGGCTTGTGTCATCTTCATTGTCATGAAGGTGTTCAATGAATTTTGCAATGTAAGATTGGGTTTTCTTGCAGAAAATGGAAATAGTAAGGTTTTTTAGGAAAAAACCGTAAAGAAATAGCATTCACTACATTTCAAGCTAGTTCTACAGTTCTTAAAACGAATGCACACTATGAAAGTCTAAACTTTCGCTATGTAGACTCCTTCCCGTGACACGATGCAGTAATTTGTCCGGTTGTGAAATCAAAAGTTCAATCGTTGATTGAACTTCAAAAAGTAAATTTTAATGAAAATGATTCTCACTAAAACTTCTCATCGCTGCTTTTCCCATTTGCGATTTCAAAATAACTTCCTCTCCATAGCTTTATAGAGAATGCGATGCAGTCGCTGGTTAAGTGACACGAAATCATGCTTTGAAGAACAGAAACCGAAGATAGCGTGGCAAAAAAAAGAAAGAAAAGAAAGAACTTTTAACTCATATACGTAATGGTGGCAAACTATAAGGGGATGCCATTGTATTTTTCAGAAAGTGAGTTAAATATATTTTCAGTCAGCTCCGAATTGTCGAGTTAAGATTATGTAGGTTTTGATTTTAATAACTTTATATATTTCCGTTTCTTATTTTTTGCTTTTATACTTTGTGAAAGGCCAAGTCCAAACTGAGGGATTCAATAATACTGAAAGTGGTTAAGAAAAAGGAAACAATGTCTGAAGGTAAGCCAATTCAATGCCAAGCTGCTGTTGCCTACGAGGCTAAAAAGCCACTGGTTGTGGAAGAAATTACAGTGGATGCCCCAAAGGCCCATGAGGTGCGCATCAAGATTATCAACACTGCAGTGTGCCACACAGATGCATACACACTATCTGGTGTTGACCCTGAGGGTTTGTTCCCTTGCATTCTGGGCCATGAAGGTGCCGGTATTGTTGAGTCCGTCGGTGAAGGTGTGACCAATGTGAAGCCAGGTGACCATGTTGTCGCACTTTATACCGCTGAATGTAAGGAATGTAAGTTCTGTAAGAGTGGTAAGACTAACTTGTGTGGTGCTGTTAGAGAAACTCAGGGTAAAGGTGTTATGCCTGATGGAACTTCCAGATTCCACAACAAGAAAGGAGAGCCGTTGTACCATTTTATGGGGTGCTCTACCTTCTCAGAATACACAGTTGTCGCTGATGTTAGTGTTGTCGCCGTTGACAAAACTGCACCATTAGAAAGTGTATGTCTGCTTGGATGTGGTGTTACAACTGGTTATGGCGCTGCCGTGAAAACTGCAAATATCCAAGAAGGTGACACTTTCGCTGTCTTCGGTTGTGGTACTGTTGGTCTCTCTGCGATCCAAGGTGCTGCACAGAGAAAGGCCTCCAAGATCATTGCTATTGACACCAATGACAAAAAGAAAGACTTCTGTTTCCAATTCGGTGCTACTGATTTCATTAATCCTATAACCGATTTGAAAGAAAGTGAAACTATTGTTTCAAAGCTTATTGAAATGACGGACGGTGGTCTTGATCACACAATGGACTGTACTGGTAACACCAAGGTTATGCGTGACGCTTTGGAGGCATGTCATAAGGGTTGGGGTCAATCTATCATTGTTGGTGTTGCTGCTGCTGGCGAAGAAATTTCAACAAGACCATTCCAATTGGTCACTGGTAGAGTCTGGAAAGGTTCTGCGTTTGGTGACGTTAAGGGCAGGTCTGAGATGGGCGGTTTGATCGAGCAATATCAAAAGGGTGAACTGAAGGTTGATGAATTCATTACTAACAAGAGGAATTTTGCCGAAATTAACGGTGCTTTTGAAGATCTACATCAAGGTGAATCTTTGAGAACTGTCTTAAACTTTTAAATAGTCTTATTGTGATATTGTAATGGTAGAACGTTTTTTTTTTTTGTATCCGTTAACCACCTCATGTATTATTTTTGTGCGGTTAATGCAGTTCCGTTTTGTAGATACGTCTTTTTTTCCTGGAAAATCAATATCATCCTTCACTCATTGCGATGGTGAATACAGGAAAGCATTTCATCTTCATATGTATATGGAACATTGCCTGTTTTAAACGTTTACTGCACCACATTTTTTGTAAAAATATATGAATATGTGTGTGTGCAGAAATAAAATAAATATACGATTAATTTCAACAACCTGGTATGTTTTCTGTTAAATGTGATATTTGAACATATGAATAAAATAAAAATTAATGATAAATTATAAAAACACAATTGAAAAGAAACATTTATGCAATTTAAAAGTAAATTAGAAAATAAAAGGGTGGGGGGTGAATAATATGCGGAAGAGAATACTAATAGGAAAATGAAACATGATCCATGGATTGGTTGGATGTTGTATTTTTTTATCCTTAAATTTAGATTTATCGAACATGTCGAAATTATGTTGATATTGTAGAATTTGAGAAAGAAACGTTTTTGCTTTCTTGCAATTGTTCCGAAGAATTGTTGAAGCTTCCAGTAGATGAATTCAGATACGGGTACGCAGCATTTACTCCAAGTTGGAGGTACGCATTAGAAGTGTTTTCGGAAACTTTCACGTTGGAATCGGATAGCTTTGAGTAATTTGACTCTTCGTAATTATTTCTCCTTTTCTCTGCAATAGTATCGTCTTGCTTGGCATCCCCAACAGACTTCGGACCTCCGCAACGTAAGCAAACAATATTCTTTGCAAAATTATGATAAAAACAATTAGCACATTTCCAATCACCAGCTCTAAAAGGAACATTGGATCCTCCAGTTAAGTTGTTGTGGTTACTATTAGTGCTCGTATTATTAAAGCTCGTATTTGAGACATTATTATGATTACCATAATGCAAATGACTAGGATACGTATTCTGTACATTGAGGGTGTTGTTAAAGGGCACACCAGTACCGTTGATACCCTGATTATATTTGTTATTGTATCCGTTGGAATAATTAAAAGCATTGGGCTTGCCTTGTGAGCTGTTAAAGTTGTACCGGTAGTTGTTGGAAATTGGGGAGTTCGATGAGTTATTGATTGCCCTATTGGCAGCGTACATTTGGTAGCTATGTTGAGCTTGTTGTAATTGCTGTAATTGTTGCTGTCTTTGTTGGTGTTGATTGAGAAGGTAACTTTGATTGGATTTGTTCCAGTTCAATTGAGGGTGTGGTGCTTTGTTATAATTGTCAGTATAATTTTTTTTGACCTCCCCAGAATTGAATGAGGTAAGTGTGTTGAATTTGCTCTGATTTCTGGACATGTGGTTGGGCACAGGGAAAGAACATCTAAAACAGGCTGTTCTTCGCTGGAAATTGGAAAAGCCACATGATGGACAGTTCCAATCACCAGGTCTTGGTTTGTTCTTATTTTGTGGAAACGGTATTAAATTGTCTTGAACTCTTTCAAGAAGTCTAACAGATGATGGTTGAATTTCGATGAGTTCATCCGATGTGCTGTTATTCTTCTGATTTGAAGTACTAAAAACACTCGCATGGAGATTAACTCCAAGTTGGGCTTCTTCGTGAGATTGAAATATAATAAAGCCAAATATATTATCTGCAGAGCCTCCTTGTTTTGTCTTCCTTTGAGAATTTAGGTAGATGTTATCCGTGAGATTTTTTAATGTCCAAAATCCAACTGGAGCTAGATTATGTGAATTAAACCAAGCTTCGAGATCATTTTGAGTTGTCTCAACTGGAACATTGTTGATATAAATGACCTTCGACTGCTCTTCTAAGAAGTTTTTATGATCAATGGCCAAGTCATAAGGTCTAGTTAGAACTGTTAGCTCATCTTCTTTGGTTGTGCAACTCTCATGTAATGTTATCAAAACAATTCGTGTTAGATTTATATTGAACTCAGGTTCATTTCTTTTCAGTATTAGCTTTTCATATTCTTCTTTTATCTTAAGGTATTCAACAATAGTTGCTATCTCTAACCCTCTTTCCTTATCCTTTACTATATTGGGGATGGAGTCTGTATTAAGATCGTCTGAATTTACCTTTTCAGTGCTGACATGATTGCTAGCCCAAAGTGAGTACTCTTTTCTTAAGTCGAAAATTGCTGGATGCCTCATATATTTAGGTAATTGCAGGTTGCTTTTGTTAGCTGCATTGGTTAATGTAACACGAATATCCCAACTCGAGTCTAGTGTACAAAATACAAAAGATTTTTCATCATCTGTGTTCTTGTGTTTTTCATCACTGTTTTCCTCAGAACTATCACTAACATTTTGTTCATCTGCTCTTTTAGTTGGGTCTCTACCACTAGTTTTACAAATTTCGTCGATATCATATGTCAGATGTTCAATAGCAGTCTGTAAGCTTATTTTTTCACTTGATATTTCATATACCTTCGGAGAAGTACAGAGCTCTAGAGTTTTCGAATCAATAAACTGGTAACCAATTTCAGAAATTTGTAGGTCATTCACGTTATCGCCAGTTGTTTTTATCTCCAATATAACATAGTGCATGGTTGCTATCTGGCAGTAATATATTTTTTTATTTTGTTTGTTTGTTTTGGAATCAATTTATTTTTATTTCTTACTCTGCTTTTCGATGTTTTGCTATTGTTCAATAGAATAGAATATGTTCATAAATTCTGTCAGTTTATTGACTGGAGCAGGTCGTTTGTTTATTTGAAATTCTGCTAGAAAATTAGCAGAATAAATTTATCTTGGTATACCTCCCTTTTTGATATCTAGATAACGCTTGAACCAAAGTTAACACAAAAATGTTTTATTTTGATAATTGAACATAAAACTGATTCCGATTAAATAGCGAGAGTAAGGATTTCACAACTTGATAATCGTATCTAGGGAATACGAAACAAATTAAATGTAGTAGGTAAAATAGAAGAAAATACAGCTTCAATTGGGAAGGCCCGGTGTATTTGTTTTTGTATGTATTGCAGCTCCCGCAAACTTGTAACTCCTGACTTCAATCTTCGAATTACCAAGTAGAAAATACTGATTGTTCCTATTTTGTTATATATATATTACGGAGTTACAATTAAGAACTTAAATCAAAAAGAAGGGATATATCAGGCAGAGTAAGTACCCAGACATAGATGAATTGTAGCAACTATTCGGTTTCCCACACTATAGCTCATCGCATAAGAAGCACCAGCTCATCGATTTTTTTTTTCAGCTGGCAAAAAAATTTAAAATTTTTTTATCTTTGTGCGCTCGTCCAGAAGCTGCGATGGGACAACAAAAAAAAAGATTTCTGAGAGAATGAGCGAAAGTTCCGTACTGCACTTTCTAAGCCCGAGCGTAAATCAGGTTATTACAAGCGCAACTGAACAAAGTTGGTACGACCATAAATGGACCTAGATTTGGTATTTTGTGTCAATACTGCGTGTGTCAACACAACTTTAGCCTTCCAATGAACATGCATTGATCAATTGCTACCGTCACTATCTTCTTCTTCTTCTTCTTCTTCTTCTTCTGCTTCTTCTACTTCTTCTTCTGATGAGGAGTAGGATGCATACTTTTTACCGTTCTGGAGTTCGTTGGAAACACCGTCTTTGTGTTGATCCTCCCAGGACTTGACCCACGACACGATTCTATCCACGTTGTTTTCCATGTCCTCTGTAGAATTGCTCTGCAGTTCCACCACGATCTCTGGTTCATACGACTCCTGGGCGTCCTGCAGCACCACACCCATGATTTCGGCATCGAGATTCTCATCGATCTTCGCATCGTGGTATTTCCTGGCTTTCAACCTGTCATAAAGCTTGCTGTTGTCTGTTCTAAGAACCACGACGAGGTCTATAAGTCTCTCTGGAAACACATCGTTGACGTGCCAATCGATGATGCTCTTACCGGCTCTCAACAATGGCTCCAGCTCATCCAACAGTTTGTCCTCGTCCACAATGTGCGATTTACGTGCCTCGTCGTACCCGTCATAGCATTTGTGCTCCTCTGCAAAGTCAGAGATATTGTAGTACTTGTAGCCCTCCAAGTTTCTTTTCAGAAGCTCGCACGTTGTTGTTTTCCCACAGCCAGGAGTTCCGGTTATCAGCAGATTAGGTTGGTAACGTCTTGACATGATAATTTTGTAACTAAGTTTTCCAGTGTATTTGGGGGCTTATTAATGAGAATTTTTACTGGTAGATAGTCTTGCTATTGGATTCCCTACGGTTAGTTCCAGATGTGCATCGCATAGTTGCTCATATATTGATTCTACTAAACCTTTAAATTTTTCAGTCATTGCACACGTAATATATCACATCCCGACGAAAGCGTGAAAGCGTTGGTACACTCTCTGGAATTGTTAAATGCAAACAGGCAATTCATACAGTTGAGGGTATCAGAGAAGTCACTGGCGTCTCAGATTATAGATAAGGAATTTCATAGCATTCTATTAATAAAGCACCAAAAGGCAAAAACAAGGGGCAAGACTGAATTATTGTTAGTTTCCCATTTACAGTGAAGGATAATTTATAAGAGCACACAATTTGTGAAATCTTGTACCGAGAAGAAGTGGTAAGAACTGATAGTAAATCAGGAGTCAAATCAACACGTTATGAACAAGTTTGGGTTACAAGCGTTAGTCCCTCTACTCAGAAGCGATAAAGATGAAAAGTCGAAAACTTATGATCACTCTATGACAATAGGGACTGACCTTTCATCTATGCTACATTCCCTGGGCATTCCTGGGGACTCTAAACGTTATAGAGTGCTGGATACATTTCAAAGCCCCTGGGCTGAGACTTCCAGAAGTGAAGTAGAGCCTAAATTTTTTACCCCAGAATCTTTCACTAATATATCAGAAGTGTTGCAATCACCCACCACACCTCCAACGTTCGACAATGTACAGGCAGACCAGCAAAGGGTGGCATTGTTTCAAGATGAGACCCTCTTCTATCTATTCTATAAGCATCCTGGCACAGTTATTCAAGAGTTAACCTATTTAGAACTTAGAAAGCGTAATTGGCGATACCATAAAACACTGAAGGCATGGCTCACAAAAGATCCAATGATGGAACCAATAGTATCAGCGGACGGCTTAAGTGAGAGAGGTTCTTATGTATTTTTTGATCCTCAGAGATGGGAAAAATGTCAAAGAGATTTCCTACTCTTCTATAATGCTATTATGTAACACTAGTAATTAATAATTCAATATTGAATACCAAAATATCTTGTGATCTTGAAATTGGATGGATCTAAGCATATTGAAAATCTTACATCCATTGAAAAGCCCCAAAAAAATCCATTATTATGGCCGGTTCACTATTTTTTTACAAAATGTCATAAAAATTATTCTATATTTGCTTAATTAGCTATGTGACTTTGGCTTTGATACATTTCAATGACCTGTTCAGAGGATGTCGCTTCCTCAACTGATTTATCTTCTCTGATTCTCAAAAACCGTGGGAATCTTAAAGAGATACCCTTGTCATAAACGGAGCTACCTGCTTTGTAAATTGGTGATAACGATAAATCGGCAGTTAAAACCTCAAATAACATGGTAGGTTCAAACCACACATCTGGCTCAGCATTGGAATCAAAAATATATGTTGATTTTGGTCCATCTATGATAGTTGGGGAAAGTTTTTCGAACAGAGTCTGTAGCATCTCTTCAGAGAACCCAGTTCCAATTTTGCAACAAGTCTCAAAATCTTCACTGTCTGTGTTGTAACAACCTAACAAAAATCCACCGTATGTACCTGTTCTTTTACCTCTACCATAATAGGCACCAAGAACACATAGATCTAAGGAGTCTCCAACACCCTCCAGATAATCCTTCTTCAATTTTAACCAGTTTCTAGATCTTTTACTTGGTTCGTAATGCGATTCTGGTCCATCTAGCATTTTTACCATCAACCCCTCGCATGAGTTTTTAACACTTTCATCCAAAAATTTTTGTAATTCATCTAAGTTACTCGTGGTCATTTGTGTCGCATATTGAAATTCACCTTCAACTGGCTTAGTTACCTCACTCAAGATCTCTCTTCTTTTACTCAATGATTCATTAATCAATCTTGTTTCGTTGTGAAGAAGAATATCAAAAGCAAATAAGCAGACACGTACCTTAACCTCGCTAATGTCAACATCCTTTCTTTTCCTTGTTGTTAAAACTTGGAAAGGTAAAATTTTATTTTGTTCTTTGTCCCACGCAACAGCTTCACAGTCCAAGATCAAAGATGTCGTTTCCGTAGGATTGGCCAGAAAATCCTTGATTTGGATCTCTGGGTATCTCTCAGTCATATTTTCCCCATTTCTAGAGTAGATTCTCATGGTACCATCTCTCAGAAAGTGGACTTGGGCACGTTCACCATCATATTTATACTCTGATGTAAATGTTTGTCCTTGAAAACGATCCAAAACTTCGCTAATTGCTTTTGTAGGCTTTGCTAACATGGGTTTCAAAGGAATACCCGGTTGGATTGTACAGTGGTCATCCAGATTCATTATTCCATAGTCCAAGCACGCATTGATTACCATCTCGTAATTCGGTACTTGGCAGAAAGCATCTCTTATCTTTTGTTCGGCTTGTTCAACCACATCCATTGAAGGTTCCTTTTCTTTGTATTGTTCGTCGTGAACTAAGAGTGCCTTTGAGAGAGCAATCAGCACAGTTTTTTCGGCGAGTCCGATTCTAAGTTTAGATTCTAAGGAACGAATCAAAAACTTGGCTTCTGTTCCTTGACATGCCGTCAACATTCGCTTTATTAGCTTGATTTTCTTGGTTTGCGAGTCTTTTCCTTGTGATTTAGCGATCGTCTTTAGATTCTCGAAAACTTCACCAACAACCAAAGGTTTTGGCTTGAACATTGTTGGTTGCACATTTCTTGCCTCCAGTGCAATTTGACCAAGGTCACCTATTTCTCTGTAGTCATTCTTTATCTGTGCCATAGATTTACCACAGGACTCGCTGATAGTTTTCATCAACAGATTTTCCCCAAGTCCCAGTTCCAGCCCAGGTTCATAATCAGGACCCAGTTTGTTGATGAAAAGGTATGTAACTGGAACCAGATTTTGCGAGTCTTCCTTCATGATTTTGATGAAGAAATCAGCACAGAGTTTAATTATTGCAAGTCTCGATGAAGTCTTTTCAATTTCCTCAAATAGGTTACAAAGCTCTGAGTAAGGAACCTTGCAGAAAAACTTCTTGTCTTCTTTCCTGGGCATCTCAGAAATCGGAGTTCCCTCGTTTGCGGTCTCTATTTTGGTAGTTACTGCAGAGGCAACTTCTCCCTTCGCTATCAGCCCTGTCTTCAGCTTCTTTACAGGTTGATCTTCCTGTTCACTTGGCTTGTCCTTAGAAGATTCACTTTTCATTGAGAAGAATCTCGCTAGGGTTGCCTGTTTCTTACTAGCCATTGTGGATTTGAATTTGCTTTTAGGATAATCGAATATCGTGTCGCCTAGTGTGCTGCCCAGTAATTTATTGTATGGTCGGCAGGATCTTAGTAGTCTGTAAGTGATAAACACTCTTGTGAGCATATAAGTAATAGATTCAAACAGTCTCACTCCACTAAGAAATACCTGTCTCCTGCTGCTCCTTTTACCTTTTTCTTAGAGTTGGGTTGTCCGTTTTCTTCCAACTTGAAGAATGAAAATGGTCCTCCAATTTAAGGTGGAAAAAAAAATTAACGAAGTTGCGTGAAAAGACCAAAACCAGAGTAACGCTATTGATCGTGGTAGTGACAATATAGCTAAGAGTTACTCCTCTGGCGAACTCGAACGCACAAACATTCAGTAAGAAGCCCATGTCAATAACTAAAATTAAAAAAAATTTTGGCAAAAAAAAGTGCGAGAGGTGGCCGTTTCGTGTCAGAAATTGGCGTTCTCTGCGAAGCTTTCTAAGAGGAGATGCGATGCTCCAGTAGTAAGGGATGGTCCTGGGAGTGTTGGGACTTCAACTCACAACCATGGCCACAACATTGCATTACACTGTGTTCCTATGATCATATTATTCAATTGAAATGAAAGGGTGAGGAATGGGACGGGGGGGGGGGATCACATATCCAGCAGCAGTAGTCCCGCTACGCATTCTAGGTCTTCGTGAGTGACCTCCGTGTCTACGTTGTTCATCTCCACGCGCTCCTCGTATGCCTCGAGCGATCTCACGACGGCCTCTCTTGCAAATACATCTATGTACTGCTGTAGCATCGCGACCACATCCTTCTTGATCTGTGTGTGCGCCTTGTCCTCGAACGCAACCTCGTGCAGTAGCCGCGCAACGGTGTCCCCGGGTAGATCCATCCAGCTCTTACCCAAAATTCAGCAGCCTCCAGCCGTTTGTACCTGCCTCTGATAGCCTAGCTTAGCTGTTAACTAGCCAGTGTGCACAGATAAATCTTGTTTTGGTTTAGTTGCTTGTAGTAAACGGCTGTTCGGCTGCCCCCACAGGGCCCATTTGCAGCCAAATGCTCGTTTTCTCCCTGAACTCGCTCGAAGCTGGAAAAATTGGCAAGGCGACACAGGCCTAAGAAGGAGCACAAGGATTTTAAGAAAGTGTTTGAAGGTAGAAACGCTGGGGTACTGCAGCAGAGGGCCTGACGTATTCAGCAAGACGCAACAGCAGGAGACGAATTAATCATAACTGGCAAATGGTGAAGATTGAGAATGCACACGGCGAGGTGATCCACCATGCTGCACTGAACTTCTACGGCACGAGGCTGGCTACGTGTTCTAGTGACACGACAGTGAAGATATTTGAGGTGAATGAGAGTGGTATTACCGCATTGGAGACGCTTACTGGGCACGAAGGCCCGGTGTGGTATGCAGATTGGTGCCACCCCAGTCTTGGTGAGACGTTGCTGGCTACCTGTGGGTATGACGGTCGTGTTATGATCTGGAAGGAGCAGGCCGGGCGCATGGTTTCGTTGGGCACGCACAGTGTACACTCTGCGTCGGTGAACTGTGTGAAGTGGGCGCCACACGAGTACGGGATGTATCTGTTATGTGGGTCTGCTGACGGGAAAATCTCTGTCTTGGAGCTAAAGGACGGGGAGGTGGTCTCGACGAAGATTATAGACGCGCACAGATTCGGTGTCACTTGTGCAAGCTGGGCAGCACCTGTGGAGAAAGACGGGGAATATTTGAGAAGTTTTGTCAGCGGTGGTAACGACAACCTGGTAAAGGTTTGGAAGTATAGCACAGAGAAGGAGGCATATGAGTTGGAAGATACATTGGATGGGCATACCGACGTGGTAACAGCAGTGGACTGGTCCTCGACTACCTTGACGCAGTCCTATTTGGCATCAGTCTCCAAGGACAAGAAGTGTTTCGTTTGGACCAAGGATAATGACGAGAAGTCTGGTAAGTGGACCAAGTCTGCAGTCAAACCAGATGGATTTGAACATCCGCTAGGGTCTGTGTCCTGGTCCTTGTCCGGGAACCTGTTAGCATTGTCTGACGAGAATAGAAAAGTCACCATCTGGAAGGAGAGCAGCGAGGGAAAGTGGGAGGAGGTGAAAAAATAAATAAGCTAGTCTACACTTAACAACCTACTTCCTCAATTTCTTTAGTCCAATCCTGCTGTATTCTCTGTACTAATTAAAAGACATCTATATACAGTTAGATAATCCAAAAATCAAATTAAAGAATGAAATAATAATTTGTATTTTACTTTATTTATTAAACAGACCTGAAGATATCGACACATATATAAACTGTAACCAAAAATCAGCTCGCAAAATGAATGATGTCTATTTTCTGTATTGAAATAAACTGATATGTTGGTAGATACAACCAATCTGAGAAAATGAAGAAAATATACAAACCTGCAACATAGTTGATATTTGATTTGTTGCAGTCGAATGGAGTTACAACATTACTTACAGCAACTCTGATCGATTTTTGTTCCTTCCATCTTATCCATTTTTTTCCTTTAATGTCTTGAATTCCCATCGATTAATCTAATATTTAATGCATTTGTAATAGCGAAATGGTAACGTTTTTTTAGTGCATTGTAATTATAACCAATCTATCTTACAGCAATTGTCAATGTGAGATATATAAAGAAAGAGGAGGTTGAGATATAAAAAGAAAAAGCAGGTTGAGATATAATATTATCGCTCTAAATAAGACAATGGTATATAAACAGAATTAGCTGAACCAAAAGTTAGGATCAAAAAAAACCAAAATAAATAAAACGTCAAAATGCGTTTGAAAATATCGTGAAATCAATTTCAGTATGCAATGTGATTTGTATAAACTGAAAGAAAAAGAAGGTAATGCGAAACGTTTTTATTTTAGTTCGAACCAGCGTATTAATCTCATTTCTAATTTTCTTCAAAAAAAAAAAAATAAAAAAAAAAAAAAATATTGGATGGTATGAGTAGAATGGTGATGTTTATTGGTCTTTTCATTAGTTAATAATACTTTGAATTCAAAGTGATTATTAGCTTTGAACTAGTCATGTGGCAAAAGCTTTATATGGTGAAAGATTATTTTTTAATTTCTGTTTCGAAGTATGAAATAAATTAAAAAATAAAAAAAAAAAAATAAAAAAAAAACACCAGATTAAGAGAAAAACCAAGTTTTGTCATTTACAATGAGCCATTAGCGTGTAAAGTTAAAGCAAATTGAAAAAATTCATGCACTCCAATCATTTTCCGAAAGGGGATAATAACAGGATGTAAAAAATAAAATAAAAAGGGAAAAGTAAGGGGAAAAAAATTGCGTCTATCGGTAAAATACTGTCGATAGTTAGTAGCATCAAAATAATTTAGGTATTATTTCGATTTAGTTTGTGAGCATAAGTGATCTGAATTGAAAACAAAAGAATTAGAATGAAAAAAATTTTTAATATTAAGACATAAAAAAAATGACAATAGACACGGGAAATTTGTTTGCTTTGAATAATGTGGTGTAACAAAAAATGAAGAAAAAAAAGGTAAAATAGTACAAGGTCATGGTGTAGCCATTTTAATTTTAACATTTTTAAAAACTCTATCATTTCTTTTTCTTTCGTAATCAATATCTCTGTTGACCAACATAGCCAGTTGGCATTTGCTGGGGTGGATAATTCATTGATGCACCAGCTGGTGGACCAGTTTGTGGCATGCCTTGTTGAGAATTCATTTGTTGCTGAACGTAGTGTTGTGGTACAGGCATGAATTGCGGTTGACCTTGTTGAGGTGGTATAAAGGCTTGTTGTGGTGGATAGTTATTGTGTTGGCTCATGTGTTGTTGATGTTGTTGTTGTTGAGTATGTTGTTGTTGTGCTTGTTCTTGTTCTTGTTGTAGTCTCCTCTGGTGAGCAATGTGGGGATCTTCAATTGGTACAGGAACTGGGACAGCACTGTCATCTTCAGCAACATATAGGGATTTATCAATGGTAGCAGGAATAGCGGCAATTTCGGTACCCAATTCTTGCTCAATCTTGTACAAGTTGAAACGGTCGTTCCAGTTAATTAAATTAATAGCCAAACCTAAATGACCAAATCTACCGGATCTACCGATACGGTGCAGATAGGTCTCGGCTGTTTTAGGGAAATCGAAGTTAATGACAACATTAACTGCTTGGATATCAATACCACGGGTCAGCAAATCCGAGCAGACTAGAGTACGGACCTTACCTTGACGGAAATCGTGGAAGACTTTGTTTCTATCTTGCTGTTTCATTCTTGCGTGCGAGTAATAACAAGAAAAGCCGAGATCTGTGATCTTTTTGGCCAAAAGTTCAACACGGTTGGTGGAGTTACAAAATATAATTGCTTGGTTAATTTGTAGTTTTGAAAAGAGTGTATTCAAGCAGTGTAGTTTCTGTCTTTCTTCAACAAATGCGTAGTATTGTGTAATACCTTTCAAGGTCAATTCTTCCATCAAGTTAATTTCATAGGGTTTATGTAAGTGCTTCACCATGAACTCTTTCACTGTAAGTGGGAAAGTGGCACTAAACAGCAGGGATTGGTGCTGCTTTGGCAAAAATGTTAATACTTGTTCAATAATGGTCTTGAAGTCACGGGACAACATCTTATCGGCTTCATCCATGACGAACAGGGAGCATTCTGTAAGGTCTGCTACTTTTCTGGAAGCCAAATCCAATACTCTACCAGGAGTACCAACTAGTACATGTACAGTTTCGTTCAGTCTCAAAATATCGTCTCTTAGATTAGTACCACCAGTGGTGACCATACAGGAGACACCACAATGCTTGCCCAGTGTTCTAATGACCTGTGACGTCTGAAGTGCCAACTCTCTGGTTGGTACCATAATCAGAGCCTGGATTTTATTTATCTTAGGCTTAATTTTCTCCAGTGTGGGGATAACAAATGCTGCTGTCTTACCGGTACCATTCTTAGCTCTGGCGAGGATATCTCTGCCGGTGATCGCCACAGGAATTGCCTCCTCCTGGATAGGCGAAGGTTTCTCGAAACCCGCCTCAAAGATACCCATGAGAAGCTCCCTCTTCAGGTAGAAATCCTCAAAAGAGTTACCCTTTGTATTCAAAACATCATCGGTCTGAGGTCTCGTATCCTTCTTCGGCAAGTTCAATTTATCCTTCCAGTTATTTTCTTCAGACATTTTCTTAATTTCTCTTTCTTTTCTATGGCTTTTATTCGTCCTTTTTGCCTAGTATAGTCAAAGCTGAACCCTTTTCTGTTCTGTCTCGTAGTACTTAATGCCAAGATTGAAAAAATTCTTTTTTCTTCAAGGTGATAATCGATGTTTCTCCAAAAAAAAATTCTCTGTTTACACTTCTTTTCTTTCAACTTGTTCCTCAAATTTTTTTTTTTTGTTTTTTTAATTTGGAAAACTGTTTTCAAAAAAAACTTGCTTCTTCGAATATCTTTTTCGATCTATCCTCTACTGATCTATTCTAGCTCTTCTTCGATCTGAGGATTCCAGTTCTTTTTTCACTTCTTAGCTGGAAAAGGATAAGGTTGTCTTAAATAGCTATTTTTTTTTTTCTTGCCAGTATTAATTTTTTTTTCCCGTTCTTGGGCTTTCCCTCTTTCACAGCAACTGCCTTTTATAGTTTTTTTTTGCCTGCACAGTCTTTCTCTCACTTGCAGAGCTCCCTTTCCAGTCTTCCAACATGCACACAAACCACCTTGCACACACGGGCACGCTCAGAAGCTCCCAGCTGCTCTCTGTCTGGCTCGCTCTCTCTCTCTCTCGCTCTCTGGCTGTCCTCCCTCTGCCTGTGCGCGTGCCCCCCTCCTGTCTCCACCACGAACGAGACAGGCCTTTCCTTTTTGGTGCAGAAACAGCCCTGCGCCCGCCGCTTGCGTGGCCAGCTCTCGCCCTCGCTACCTCCTATATACACAATGACAGAAGGACTCGCACACAGCCGGCACTAAGTCCTCGGTCCACCCGCCCGCAAAAGGAAACTCAGAAATCCGCAGCCAAACACAAAACACATCTCTATCTACGATTAGACATGGCGGGGGGGAGGAGCACGACAAAGCTACGATATGGAAGAGCACACATGTGATGTCACTGTGCACTAACGTGCAGGTTACCCTCTCGAGTGACTATTCCGAAAAGGAAATTCTCTCCACCTCTCCTCCTCCAGTGCTTGCTCTGCTCGAGCAGCGCTGCAGCGGTGGCAGCTGCTATCTCCCCCCGTCTCGTGGCACGCTGCGCACCATATCTGGCAGACCTTGCCTTTTTCTCTACTGCCCACTGCACAGCTGTCTGTGCTCTCGGTGCATACTTATTTCCTTGCTTTACCTTTTCACTTATCTCAGCCCTCACTGAGCAGACGCAGAGCAAAGCTGTGTGGGAACGGAGAGAGAAAGAGTCCCATCTTTTCCTACTGCGTCCGCTGTGCCCTTTTCGGGTTACGTTACAAACTCTATCTGCTCTATATCTTTCCCTCTTGCTAAACCTATGTAATCTTGCTATTCTTCTACGTTTCGAAGAAAATGTAAGACTCAGGAACTCCGTCACACGCTGACTGGCCCCCCCCCCTCCCCCGTCCCCACATCCACACCCACACCCACACCCACATTGGATGTTCAAAGTCAAGACGTTGGAACGACGCAACCTGAAGCAGCTGTCCCTCAGTGCTGGCTCCGACAGGGAAGCCGTCGAAGCCCCGGACCCCGCCGGCGAGGCAGCTACCGATGCCCTGCCCCCGCTCCCGCTGCCTGCGGGCGCGCTGCCCGCCCCGCTCCAGATGGGAAAGCCGCAGCTGTACAGCGCGATAAGACCCGCCGACCTGGGGCACACCTACGAACTCGAGGACCTCGTCCAGCTCGGGAAGCTGGGCTCGGGGAACTCGGGCACGGTCATGAAGGTGCTGCACGTGCCGAGCTCGCGCGTCCTGGCGAAAAAGACGATAATGATAGAGCATAACAACGAGATCGTGAAACGGCAGATATACCGCGAGCTCACGATCATGCGCAGCGTCGGGGAGCACCGCAACATCGTGCAGTTCTACGGTGCATTCAACATCACCTCGGACGTGGCTGTCAACGGCGGCAACGAGGTGATCATACTGATGGAGTACATGAACTGCGGGTCTCTTGATACGATCAGCAGGACGTACCGGGCGCTGCGAGGTCGCGGGGCGCTGGCTGGAACCGAGCCCTGGTTCACGGACCCTGCTATCGTTTCGCGAATAGCGTACTCTGTGCTCAACGGGCTGAACTACCTATACGACAAGTACAAGATCATCCACAGGGACATTAAGCCCTCCAACGTGCTGATCAACAGCAAAGGCCAGATAAAGCTGTGTGACTTCGGAGTCTCGCGGAAACTGAACAACTCCATCGCTGACACGTTTGTCGGGACATCGACCTACATGTCGCCCGAGCGTATACAGGGGAACAAATACACCACTAAGGGTGACGTCTGGTCGCTGGGACTGATGCTGATTGAACTGCTAACCGGTGAGTTTCCTCTGGGAGGACACAATGACACGCCGGATGGTATTCTTGATCTTCTGCAGCGAATTGTTAATGAACCGGCACCAAAGCTGCCTTCCACAGTTGCCAAATCACTGCCTCCGAATATGGTCGCTTTTATCGACAGGTGTTGTGTCAAAGATGAGCGCGACAGGGGTTCCCTGCATGAACTCCTGAAACATCCCTTCATCCTTCACTACCGGACCAAGGAGGCTACAGACTCTTTCCGAAAATGGACTAAAGACATCAAGGTGCGCCTAAATGAAGAAAAAGCGTACAAGAAGGAATTGTTAGAACGCACAAAACTGGAGCAACAGCGAGGTAAAATGGAGGGATCCAGAACGTTGAAGAGGGGAATGTGAAAGGTGACTCTTGTTCTGTGTTTAACTGTAAAATTTGCTCTTTTTGATTTTTTTTATTCGTTCTTCATTTCAAAATTCAATTCTTATCTTTTGATATTTACCTTACTATTCCTGAGCCTTTGTTATTGTTGCTTTGTTGTTATTTTATTGACAGCATCTATACATATATCCGTACACATTAATTCCATAATTATTATTCATGAATTTTTCTTTTAGCTGAAGTAATAATATTTGATCGGTTTAGCTATTCAAGGCGTCAATTCAATTTTAACTATTGTGTACCATTTTCAGATACGCCATGAATGAAAACAATCATTGTGCCGGCAAGTTGGCAAATATGAGATATTACACGGCGTTGTATTTACAGGTATCGTATTATATATCGTTAAAAAAAAGCTTGAGCAAAAAGCAAATTAAAAAAATTATCATACTATATGGGTAGGGAGCTTATGAGACACATAAGATGTACTGTTTTTACAGTGGATTAAAAGGGCTTGTACTTTTTGTCTTTGTTCCACAACCATCCTTCAGCACCCCTTGCCAACCCCATCATGAACAGAACGCCACCTAGTCCTCGCATAGAGTTTTTCCACCACATAGGGTTTCTCCTATTAAACTCTTCCAGTGTCACTCCTTTCTTCTTGTCATTATCTGTGTATTTAAAAGCGTAGCCAGACGCTAAATAACCACCAAAACCAATTCCAAAAACTGTACTCATTATTTGGCAAGGTACGCAATCTCTTGTCTCTTCCTCATCCAATTCTCTTGAAGGAGGTGGGTTAAACACATTCAGAATATTACTCATTGTCTCAAAGCTTTTTGTGGTTTGGAGCAGAGGCTTCTCTTTGGAATGTGAAGATCTTAGTGGTTGCCATGTGAATAGTCTTTTCTGCAGATCACAGATAACCTTCTTTCAACAACTGCGCGAAACACCAAAAAGAAGAAAAAATATCACAATAGTTCAAATTGACTATTGCAAAAATCTAGATTATATGAAATTGACAAAGTAAGGGTGATTATATGTTATTGATCTGTATCGTGACAATTTGATTTATTTGTTCTTCTGGGACGTTGAGATTTTATTAACAATGGCAGGGGGGGATTTAACTGATTTCCAAAAAAAGAGACTTGAGAATATCAAGAGAAACAATGACTTGTTAAAGAAGTTACAATTACAAGGAGCTGCAAACAAGATTAAAAGAGAAGCTGGAGTTGATTCAGTTACGAAACATGATGAGAGAATTAAGAAGAAGAAGAAGATATCTAGTGCAAAGAAAAAAAATGAGGAGGCAACTAAGAAAGCGGCGATGCCAACTAGAAGGTCCAGAAGGTTAATGGGTCAGAAGTTGGAAGATGAGAAAGGTATTCCCAATGTTAGCGATACACAATTGATGAAAATGGGCAAACAGCAAGAATTGGAAGATTTGAAAGATATAAAGGAGACAGCTGTTATAGGAGATGTTAAATTAAGTGATCTGATCAAAACTGAGGATGGTGTTGACGAGGACGAATTATTGGCAAAGTTTAAACAGTTTTCCAACAAAAATTTCTCTTCTGGAGATTTCTTTGATATCATCAAACAGCGTCAAAACGAGAACACAGGCGATGTTGATTTAGAAAAGCAACAATCCGATTTTGATTTGGAACTGTATGATGTTTTCCAGCCAAACGAGATTAAAGTAACCTACGAGCGTATCACGTCCGTTTTCTTCCATCCCAGTACTGACAAAAAGCTTATTGTTGCCGGTGATACCTCTGGTACGGTTGGTCTGTGGAATGTGCGGGACGAGCCATTGGCGGAAAATGGTGAGGACGATATGGAGGAGCCAGATATCACCAAGGTAAAATTCTTTACTAAGAATGTTGGAAAGATCGACTGTTTTCCTACTGACACCTCTACGCTACTGACTACATCTTACGATGGTTCAATACGGACACTTAACCTGAACAATCTGAAGAGCACAGACATTACAACAGTACGCAACAGTTATGACGACCCAATGGGCGTAAGTGATTGCCAGTTTAGCTATGAAGACCCGAATGTCCTTTTCATGACAACGCTGGGAGGCGAGTTTGCGCAGCTTGATATCCGTGCCAAACCCACAGAGATGAAGTTTTGGAGACTTAGTGATAAGAAAATTGGCTCGATGGCCATTAACCCGAAGCGTCCGTTTGAAATTGCCACGGGGTCTCTAGATCGGACATTGAGGATATGGGACATTCGGAAAACAGTTGAGACTCCAGATTGGTCTCAGTATGAAGATTACTCGTCCCATGAGATTGTGTCAACGTTTGACTCGCGCCTGAGTGTGTCAGCGGTATCTTACTCGCCGACGGACGGCACTCTCGTGTGCAACGGCTACGACGACACAGTCAGACTCTTCGATGTCAACGGGACACTGCCGGAGGATCTGGATACAAACAGCAAGCTGGTGCTCAAACACAACTGTCAGAGCGGCAGATGGACCAGCATTTTAAAGGCGCGGTTCAAGCAAGACCAGGACGTGTTCGCCATAGCGAACATGAGCAGAGCTATAGACATATATAACAGTGCCGGCCAGCAGCTAGCCCACCTCGCGACAGCAACAGTTCCAGCAGTGATAGGCTGGCACCCACTGCAGAACTGGATCGCCGGTGGTAACTCCAGCGGCAAGGTGTTTTTGTTCACGGACAAAGTTGAGCAGTGATTTTTTTATCTTACGTAGACAAAAATCATTTCTATAGAATAATAAAAAGAAAAGATGGTCACACTTGCGTGTTGTAGTTTAGGTAGAGGGGTAGGGCCTGAACGTACAATATTTGCAGTCCAACATCTATAATTTATCTTTTTTTTTTCTTGCCTGAAAGTCATCCAAACAGTAGACGTAAGAATTCACACCGCTTCTAAACGAGAAGAGCAGTGTTGTGAAATCTGGGGACCTGGCGTCTGTACTGTTGTTTGCGGTGCTCCAGGGTTCCCAATCCCTCTTGTCCTTTCAGTAGCCACTCTTCCTCCAGGTACGGGAACGAAGGAAGCTGTAAGAGAAAGGCACAGAAAAAAGAAAGACACCAATCGCGGAGTGAGAGACCGAGGGACTTTGGTCAGAAACTCATTATTTGTTTGGGCAGTATGTTTGTCCTACAGGGCTTGCCCGTGCAGCGTTGTTCAGTACGAGAAGCTTTGGTTCTCGCTCTTTTCTGTGTCCGTGGGCTGCTGCAGGGTTCGTTGTTTGGACCTTTCTGGGAGGTGTCGCAAATTGGCAGGGAAAATGCTCGCAGTTCGCTGTTTTTTTTGTTTCTTTGTTTTGATATTTCCCTGTTGCTAGAGAGAGCAACGCAGCAGGGCGAGAGCAACGCAACGGAAGGGAAAAAAATAAAAAAAAAAAGCATAACAAATAAACAATGGGATGAGATTATAAAATAAGATCAGGATCAACTTTCTTATATATTTGCTTCTATTGTGCTCTTCTTTCAGAGGTGACTGAGCAGGAAGGTATCAAATAAGAGAGGAATTTGGTTTATTGGACAAATTGTGTTTGGCGAGAAAGGAGAAGGTTGGACTGCAATTGATCAACTGTTTCAGGAAGCTGCGCAAGATATAATCAAGAAAGGATAGTTGTAGTGTAACGGTAGAAAAGTAGCGAATAGAGGAATTCGAGAGACAAAAATAAGAGTGTGGAAGATAAAGAACGAAAACGAGAAGAGAATCAAGGAACTGGAGCAAGAGAAATATAGGATCAGATGATGTTTTCTCGATCGTCCCATTTGGATTCGGTGACCGACGAGAATATTGTGCCTGGATATTTTTCTCAAAGCAAGGAATCTACCCTTGATCATAGGGCTAGTGAAACTGCATCTGCTAATAAGCGGACTGCGTTGGGTGATGTAACAGGGCTTGTGAATAGTGGCTTTCACAGCAAATTGTATGGTACAAGCAACAGAGCATCAATTGCCTCCAACAGGAATAGTACTGATGGAAGCGTCAACAGGGAAGTGCTAGATTCTGAGAATGAGCAATCTCTATACCATAACTTGGATACTACAAATAGCAATGACGTGAGCAGTCTTCTTGAGGATCCAAACTTGAACGGTATTGAAAGAGTCTGTCAGCATGTTAGTAATAGCGATAGTTACCATACTGAGGAAACGTCTGTAAATGGCACTGACGATAATACCTGTGATGTCGGAGATGACACTAATGTTAATGCCATACTTGAGTATACTGAGTTTTCCAAACCCCCATATAATGTCAGGATAGATGAGGAATTGAGCAAAGCAGATGAAGCTTACAGATTTGCTCATCTCGATCCCATGGATGACGATAATTATGATTCCGTTATGGTGGTAGAATTGGCCCCTGGAATATTTCAGTATTTGAGAAATCTCGAGGTCAAGTTCAGTCCGAATCCTCATTATATGGACATGCAAACGGAACTTAAACCATCTTATAGAACCACGCTATTGGATTGGATTGTACAAGTTGATGAAAGGTTCCAATTGCTACCAGAGACACTTTATCTCACAGTTAACCTTATTGATAGATTTCTTTCCAAATCTCCAATAAAACTAAATAAGTTTCAACTGGTCGGAGCTGTAGCAATGTTTATTGCAGCCAAGTACGAAGAAATTAACTGTCCCACATTAAAGGACTTTATATATATGCTTGACAACGCTTATACGAAGGATGAGATTATTGATGCAGAAAGGTTCGTCTTGAATACACTTGAATTTGAAATTGGTTGGCCTGGACCAATGTCCTTTCTAAGACGCACAAGTAAGGCAGATGATTACGACTACAATATTCGGACACTAGCAAAATATTTATTGGAGACTACCATCATGGACCCTAGGCTTATCGGCACCCCGCCAAGCTGGTTGGCAGCCGGTGCATACTTCTTGAGTAAAACGATATTGGGCTACAACAACTCGGAGCAGAATAATTCAGATGACTCGATTGCAACTGGCTGGACCCAGAGGCATGTCTTTTACTCTGGTTATACTCAACAACAAGTTTTCCCCATATCGAGTTTAATCCTGGAAAATTGCAGGCACGCACAAGACCGCCATTCAGCTATTTGGACGAAATACTCAGATAGAAAACATCATAGATCATCTTTATTGGTTGATAAGTGGATTGATCTAGCTGAGACCAGAATGAAAGGGGAAATTTGAAACTGTCTTGAACGATTAAGGTCTATGAGTTCCACCAGAAGTGGCAATCTCATTTAAAAACACTATTATCATTTCGAAATAACGAGGTTTTAAAGAATTTTTTTGCATGTGTTTTGGGTAATCATCTCAAAATCGTCAGTGCTACTTTCACATACATAGCACTTAATAAATCCATACTAGCATTTTGTGTATAGCACATTTTTTAATGAATATGCATAATATTTATCGAAAATCACAAATACGTCATTTTATTGGCGTATGAAATGATTATGATTTGTTGGCGGTTAATTTCATTTTTACGAAATAATTGTCTCTTGACTTCTCCAAGCTTGCAGCTATAACTAGTATAGTAGTTTTTTCAAAAAATATAGTCTTCGACCCAGAATTGATCTAGTAGATTTTTTTCCAGCACCTGCAGTATTCATGTTTTGTAGGCACACTACAAGACTTTCTGTAAAATGTCGGCTAATACTAGTTGGTTGCATTCACTCATCCCTGAAAATGAACAGAGCAGCATAACTAAAGAAGATGAAAGAATAAGCTTTGAAGACGTTCACGTCATTTGCTCAGTCGATTACTCAAACAATAAGTTTGGATGTTGTTTAATTAATGTCGACAGCGGCAAAATTAGCTGTTTACCAGAAGATGTTATGGTTCAAAAGCCTTCGGTTTTACCAGAGACCAAATTTTTTGATGGATCAGAATATGATATATATACTCTCTTACAGATGATAACAAGAGAGTTTGAGGTTGAACATTTAATTTATAGTTCTCGGATTTCCGATGGGATTGATCAACTAATAACCGCACTCGATAGAAATTGCTCATTCAAATGCCATCTTATTAGCTCGAGTTTTCATAAGTTTGACGAAAAACTTCTCAACCTTTTCAGCAATCAAGCCTTTCAAACGTATGTGAAAAGCAACACTGGTGAAAAATCATTAACAATAGGAACTTTTTTTTCCATTATTCGTTGGTTCCAGAATATCCCAGTTCACAAGGGGACTAATGTTGAACTAAGTTGCTACTTTCAAAGGTTTGAATGCATTTCACTAGAAAACAGGCTACAGATAGATTCTGCTACTTTTCTCTCATTACGTATTTTACAAAACAAGAAAAATGAAACTGCTACCATAGCTACTGAGGGAACAATATCTTCAATTCAAGAGCTTTTTGGAAATATTCGTTCAAATCTGGGAAAAAGAGTTCTCAGAACCTGGATGCTGAGTCCAAGCACTAACATTAGTTTGATTAATGACCGTCTTGATACAATAGAAACGCTAATGCTTACAGAAAATCTTAATCTGATAAAAGCTATAAAAAAACATCTTAATGTTATTCCAGATATTGCAAAATTGTATGAAACGTTGAATCGAAATATCATGAATGAAAGTTGCTGGCGGACGCTTTTAATATTTTTACACAATGCTATTGAAAATTTAAAGAACTTACGGCATCTTCACACGAAAAATGATTGTACTCTGTTTTTACAGAACCTTAACAACGTTGAAATTTCAGAAATTGATGATTTATATTGTTATTGTTCTGACAAAATAAATCTCACATTATTATTTAACGAGGGAGTTGTTGAGATAAATGAGGGAATTTATAATGATTACGATAACTGTAAAATTTTATACCAGCGTATGGAAGATACTCTTGAAAGAGCTATAAAAAATGTTATCAGTCAACTAGCAAATATCGGTTGCCAAAAATGTATATCATCAAATCTACAAAATATGGTAAACGCCATATACGTACCCGAATTAGGTTTTCTGATAGTAATAAATGAGAAATTGAGGGATATTGTAATTGGTGAAGAGACTTTAGAGGACTGGCAACAAGTATTTGAAAATGGAGAGGATCTATTTTTCAAAACAAAGGAAATAACGACATTAGATAACATCTATGGTGGAATTTTCAGTCACCTTTCTGCCCTCAAAATCGAAGTTTTGCAAAACTTGAAAGAAAAGATAAATGCAAAGTTAACTCAATGCATCAATGTAGCAGGTTACCTTGCTCAATTAGAGGTATTGATAGAATTTTCGGAGGTGGCACATACAAGAAATTATTGTCGGCCAACTCTCTCCACTAGCTCACTTGATATAAGAATTGAAAATGGGAGACATCCCATTAGAGAAACCTGGAATCACAATTTTATCGCAAATGATATTGTTTTAACTGCTGGTAGAGAACATGAACATGACTGGTATAAAAAAAATAAACATCGTTTGATAATTTTAACAGGTGCTAATGGTTCTGGAAAAACTGTGTACCTTGAACAAATAGCTCTAATTATTTATATCGCACAGCTGGGGTGTTTCGTCCCTGCAGATAAAGCAGATATTGGGATAGTGGACAAATTGTTGACCTTAGTCCATTCAAATGAGTCTATAGATGCTCTTCATAGTAGTTTTGAGCTTGATACTCTGCGGGTTTCAAGAATTCTATCAATGTGTTCGGAACGGAGTTTAATCGTGATGGATGAATATGGCATCGGAACTGATGTGCTTTCAGGACCGTCACTTCTTGGTTCAATTGTTAAAAAGTACTCAAAAAATCCTCGCTGTCCTAGGATGATCTTATCAACACATTTTACTGATTTATTTACCTGTCCTGGTATACTAAGTAGTTTGGACGGAGTTAAGTATTTGACAACGAAAGTTTTAAGATCCAAAGATAGCAAAAACCTCAAAGAAGAAAGAGAAGATATTATATTTTTGTTCAAAATAATAGCCGGTGTGAGTAATGGATCACTGGGCATTTATTGTGCAAAATTGTGCGGTTTAAACGAAATTATTATTTCCAAGGCAGAGAATATTCAAAAAAAATATAACAACGGAGAAGATATCCGCGAATGTTTCATTGAAGTTGCTAAAGAGCAAGAAGAAATTTTCGAAAAAAACCAGATCATTTTAAGAAATTTCTTAGCTTGGGACATCCACTTAGAAAATAATGCTTCAAGTGAATACATTAAACAAAGAATAAACGACATACTACATACCGCAAATAACACCATCCTTTGATAACATATGAATTCATTAGTACAAATATCCTTCCTGCTAACTAATTCTAATGATATAGAAATGCCCCGATTCAGAACTGTACACAGTTTTCATTTTATAAAAAATTCTACAGCACTAATTTTGAAAAAAATGAGACTTACAGTTCTTAGATTTTATATAATAGGGAAATGTTCCCACAATATGCTCAGCTTTTGAACTTCACCGATCTAGTCAAGTTCTTCTTAATACCAGTCTTTTCACCTTCGTAAGCACCATTTTGGCCACCAGAATAAACAGCACGAACTGATTTCAATTTCTTTTGAGCTTTCTCGTACTTCTTTCTCTTCTTTACACGCGAATTTCTGTTGTCCTTTTTCCTCTTTGGCGTTAGGCCCTTATTCTTGAGAATTTGATAATTGATAGCACGTTTACCATCTTCACCAATTTCTTCTGAAATTTCATTCAATTTACCATCCCTTGCGGCCAGAACAGCGTTGAAATGTGCTTTTTTCCTTCCATCTTTTCTGTCTTTCTTACCTTGTAGGATTTGTTTATAATATTCTGCAGATGATTTTTCATTCATGTTTTTGGAAGTCTGCTCATCCTCAGATCCATATTCTTCATTATCAAGTTCAGCAGATTTTGGGGCGTGAAGACCTCTCTTCCTTGCCTCTTCTAATAATCTTTGCTGCCTCTCGAAAAGCCTTTCCTTGTAAGGAATATCTTCATCACCTGTAAATTTCTCAGCTTTTTTCAATTCCTGTTGATCAATTTTAGAAGTATAGAAACGAAGCGATTTCTTCCTTTTCTTTTTATCTTCAGAATCAATATCTGCTATCTTATCCTCAATAAAATCAACGTTTTCTTCGTCAAGGTCACTCGGGGTCTCATCGTTATTTCTGGTATCATTTTTCTTTCCTTTCTTAAGAACACGAGATTGCTTGACGTACTCTTCAAAGTCATCAATATCGACCTCAGATTCTTCATCATTTTCATTGTCTTCATCTTCATCTTCATCCTCATCCTCACTGCCATCAGAAATTTTTGTTTTCTTTTCACCATCACTCTCACTAATATGTCCATCCTTCTCCACCAATGTAGTCTCATCGAAATGATCAACTGGCTTAATATTGTCCTCCTCGTCAGTAAAGTCATGTACCGTAAGTTCACTAGCCTGTCTCCAAATTTCCTTTGAAGTTAAAATGGCCTCCATAACAGGATGCTCTTTCATAGTTGCAAATTCATCATTGTTATGGAGTTCGTGCAAGAAAATAGCAAAGTATGACGAAAGTGTACTTAGATAACTTGAGAGAGCAATCAGTTTGAGTTTGTTAACCTCTGAATCCGAGCTAGACTTCAACTCGTCATGAATTGCTGTTAAAGATTTTAGCTCTTTGGCCAATGGAATAAATTCTGGGAACATTGTGTTAAGGTGTTGCTTCTTTTCGCTATCATCCATATTTAAAATAGATTTTATAGGAAAATCGCTATCCGACTGCTTTGTTGATGTCTTGAACTCCATCATATCAAATTCTTTAGCATCTTTACTCCATTCCTCCTCTACAACATCATCATAGTAATCTTCCATGTTCAACTCCTCCAAATGCTTCTTCTGCTGGCGTAAAGCTTCTTTTTCGATTTCCTTGGCTGTTTCCTCATCATCTAAATCATCAGCGCCATAGTACTCGTTCTTAGTTGCACCCCAGGCTGTATCATTATCCAACATACCTTCTTCACCTTCGTATTCCTCATCTGGCACATCTGTTTCTAATTTCCGGCCAAACACTTTTCTATACGCTTCAGCACCATCAAGCTCCTCCTCCTCATCGTCATCCTCCTCCTCCTCATTCATACCCATAACTTCCTCTTCTTCACCATCCATATAATCCTCTTCATCAGAGTCTGCTCTCTGTGCGAGGGAAGAATTGCTCAATAGTACCTTCTCTCTCTTGTCAGCGAAGTCATCGACTTCATTATTCCCATAGGAATCATCACTATATCTTCCTCTAGCCATACTTCCTCCGTATTTAGCCACTTCTTACTCCTATTCAACCCGAACTGATGATAGTTGAAGGTCTAGAGCTCCATATATACTATTCAATTCTGCACTAGAGCTCATCGCATCCCATTTTTGACAATCTCTAAATTTTTGCTATGCGATGAGCTCATCGCATTTTGCCAAAAAATTTTTCATCTAAACAGCACTCCCACGGCAAGCTCTGAGCCGATTCCAAAAAAAAATTCAACTCAAGCTGTGATTTCTCAAAAGTTGAACTGTAACTAGTCTGCAAATACGTTCGAGTAGCCACTCTGATTCTGGGCTTACTGGTGCTGTGCTTACTTGATCTACTCTGACTAAATAAACATTGATACCAACTAGTGGTAATTTACGGACAAATAGAGGTTTTCTATATTTTTTCCGCCCTTGATTATCTTAGTGAATTGCCATATAATTTGAGGGGAAATTTGGAGCGAGATGAGTGGACGGTTACCATCATTAAAGGACAACAGCAAGCCATCCCTGAAATTTAAGCCCAAGGCCGTGGCAAGAAGATCTAAGGAGGAGAGAGATGCGTCTATTCCAAAGGTTAAAGTGGAAGATAAAAATGATTTAGACAAGAGAAGCCAACGAGCTAAGAAGGTGCCCAATGCGGGGCAGAAGAAACGGGTTCCACGTTACTTGAACAACACACATGTCATCAGTAGTGGGCCTTTAGCTGCTGGTAACTTCGTTGCTGACAAAAACAGCATGATGAAGGCTAAAATATTTGGTAATGCTATGGCGAAAGGCGAAGAAGGTACTTCCACACTTATTCAGAAGGGCCTAGAGACAATTGACAATGCGCACGATGACTCCGATGGGGAGGCCATTGATGATAAAGAGACCAGTTCATCAAATTCTCATACTAAAAAGTTCAATATGGGTAAAGAACTAACATATAAGGAATTTATCACACATGAGCAAGAGACCCAGGACGTCGAAGAGGATGACAGTGCCAGTGATGGCGAAAATATGGATATTGATGATGCACGGAGAATAGAACAGTTGTTTCCTATCAGACCAATACGAGTCAAGCACGAAGACACTGAGGCATTAAAGAAGGCTCTCCAGGACTCCATGTCCGAGAAAACCACCAGAGACCCTACACCTGGCCCTGGCATTATAAAGGAAGAACCTGGTTTGAATGATGACCAGATGTTAAAGCAAGTACTTTTGAAAAAAGAAAATGAATTAAAAAGCAAACTGGAAGACTTGCGATTGGAAGCAGAGACAAATGAGTTTTCCGAACTAGAGATTGAAAAACTACAAATAGAAAATGATCATATCAGAATTTTGAAAAACTTGGAAAGGATTAATAATAAGCCAAATAAGTTCATGTTGTTCCAGTTACCTCCCAGATTGCCAGAATTCAAGATAACACCCACCAAAAAGGAATCCACGGAGCTGGTAAATGACGAGGAAACTGTAGCAGTAGATGGATCTGAAGACAAGAAATTAAAAATGAAGTATAAAGCATCAGTAACTCTTGAACCAGAACTAACTGGAAATATAGGTTCACTAAGGGTACACAAATCTGGTAGACTTAGTGTAAAAATAGGTGACGTTATTATGGACATCAGCAAAGGGGCAGAAAATACCTTTGTGCAAGATATAATAAGATTCAATGAGCATGAAGCTACAAATATCAAGAGGGGTGAGGATGAGGAAAAACAACCACCAACTGTAGAATATCTCGGTTCAGTAGTAGGTAGAACTGTCATACAACCCAGCATTTAACAGATTAGCCTGATTACTCTTCCAATTGTTGTCACATCTAATTATAAATCTATATATATATATATATATATATTTTCCACTAGTCCCCAAATTTAGCATCGTTATTTTTAAATGAATGAGGAAAAGCCATCTTGAACAATGAAATCCCTCGCTCAATACAAATGGAATATATTCACAATTGCCTCTTGTGATACATACTTGACAGAGAAGTGGAGCAGATATTTCACTGATACAGTTTCATTGCTATCAGAAAGGTTTTTTTTGATCTTTTTATAGAATGATATCAACTTATTTGAAATATTAGAGGGAACTTTAAGGAACAAAAAATAAAACGCTCTGTGATGATTTCAAAAACATGGAGATTATTTAAGGGTATCAGGTTATGGATTAACAGGATACTGAATTAACAGGAAACTCAGTGGTTTTCTTTAACGCTTCATTGATATTATTGTCCATTGGAATTTGATGGTGTCACTTTGATTGCCATTTGATTCTTCCTAAGGGAATTTTTTTGTGAAGTTAAGAATACACTACAAACGTTAACGATTGAGAAGATCAATCTATAATAAAACAGAAAAATGGAGGAAGACGACAAGCATGATCGCAATACCTTTCTTTCCCGGGTGTTTGGAATACAGTCAGATGAAGTTTCAGCATCTATTCACACTCAGGCAATGAGCACAATACCATTGGAAGATGAGGGACAAATAAATGATATATCTGAAACTGAGGACGACAATAGAGATGGTGTACGATTACTTGAGTCAGATCCAGGAAGTTCAACGCAAGAGAGTTCTAGTGACGATATTGATGAAGAAGATACAACTGATATGTCAAGGCCTTTAATAAATGAGCAAGAAAGTATTGAACTTGATAGATTTAGCAGCACCCGCGTAAGGAAACTAATGGAATCATCTCTTCCCAAAATTGGTCAACCTTCTAGTGACGAAGAGGATATTGATCTGAATAGCAGTGCCAATATCGACCTAGAACAAGATAACGCTAAAAATGTTAAGTTACTTTATAATGACGACAACAATGCTGAGGATGAAAATACTCAAAAGAAACTAGGAAAATCAACACTACTTAATAGAATACTAAGAAATAATTACAATAGTTCGAGCCGAATCGACAAAAAGAATACTAAGGGAAGTTCAAGCCATCGAATTGATAACGACAGATCTTCTTCAACAGACACGTACCCTAACACTTTTCTTAATACAGTTAAAGGAGAATCACAATACAGAAAATATAAATTGAGAAAGCCTAATATTTTGAATGCTCTCCCTGTCGTAAATAATATATCTGAACGTCGATTGAATACTCTAAATCCAAAAGAAAGGGCTCTGTGGAAGTGGGCAAATGTTGAAAACCTAGATATTTTCTTGCAAGACGCTTATAATTACTATATGGGTAATGGGTATTACTGCATAATAATCCAAAAGGTTTTGAATATTGCAACTCTGATTTTTGTTGTTTATATTTCATGCTTCATGAGCTACTGTGTTGATTACTCAAAACTTCCAGACAGCAGGCGCTTGTCAGACATTAAAATTGAGCAATGCTACTCCAATAATATAACAGGATTCACAAAATTATTACTTTACTTATTTTATATTTTTGTTGTACTGAAAATAGTACAATTAGGTTTTGATATTTCCAATCTAAGAGAGATGTACGATTTTTACAATTATTTGCTGAATATTTCTGATGATGAATTACAAACAATACCGTGGCAGAATATAATACAACAATTGATGTACCTAAAAGATCAAAATGCACTCACCGCCAATGTCGTAGCAGTTAAGGCTAAAAACAAGCTGAATGCCCATGGTGTTGCAAACAGAATTATGAGAAAGGATAATTACCTTATTGCATTATATAATAATGAAATTTTGGATCTGAGCCTACCAATTCCATTTTTCAGAAACTCACCGCTAACAAAAACTCTAGAGTGGAACATTAATCTGTGCGTTATGGGGTTTGTATTTAATGACGCTGGTTTTATCAAACAGGGCTTCTTGAAACAATCTCAAAGAGAATTTTTTGTTGGCGAGTTACAAAAGAGGTTCATGTTGGCTGGATTTTTGAACATAATATTGTCACCATTTCTAGTATCTTATTTCGTATTATTATACTTTTTCCGATACTTTAACGAATACAAAACTTCGCCGGAAACGATAGGTGCAAGGCAATACACCCCTTTAGCCGAGTGGAAATTCAGAGAATATAACGAATTATATCATATTTTTAGGAGAAGGATCGGATTAAGCACTGAAATTGCTAATAAGTATATTGATCAATTTCCGAAAGAGAAGCTAAATCTTATTTTTAAGTTTGTTGCATTCATATCTGGTTCGTTTGTTGCAATATTGGCTCTTTTGGCACTTTGGGATCCCGAGAACTTCTTAAATTTTGAGATTACTAATGATAAGACTGTGTTGTTTTACATAACACTTTTAGGTGCAGTCTGGTCTGTGAGCCAGGGATCACTTTCTAAGGAATATCATGTATTTGATCCGGAAGAAACTTTAAAGGAGCTATCTACTTTCACACATTATACACCTGAATCATGGAAAGATAGATATCATATGGAATCCGTTAAACAAGAATTTTGCGAATTGTACAATCTTCGTATTACTATATTACTACGTGAGCTAGCAAGTTTGATCACCACACCATTTATACTATGGTTTTCCTTGCCAAACTCTGCTAAAAAGATCGTAGATTTTTTCAGAGAATCATCAGTTTACATTGAAGGTCTTGGGTATGTGTGTAAATACGCAGTTTATGATGGTGATACTCTGGCAGTAAAAAAACATTTCCAAAATGAGAACTCTATTGGTGGAATGGATTCTCAAATACGTGAAAATGAGTCTGATTCAGAACCAGATGAAGCTGTTAAGAAAATGATGCAGTCATATATGTATTTTCTTGATGACTATGAAAACGAAGACAACATGCTGGGAAAATATCATATACCAACAAAAAGAAGGGAAAGCTTTGATGAAGGGGAACATAGGAATCGGAGAAATGATCGCAATGGTGATAGTGATGTAGCAGACAGTGAGATATTAGCAAATAGATACTCTTGGAAAAGGCAATTTAGACCCGGTCAGAAACCAGAACTTTTCAGAATTGGAAATCATGTACTTGGAGAAAACAAAAAGTTAGATGGTGTAGAGAAGTCAAGAAAGCCTTTACTAGATGAGTCATTTCTACAGGCACCTTCGATGAATAGCTTTGACGGCAATGATGGAAAAATAAATGGGAACAGTGCCAGTCAGTCCAAAGAAACATTGAAAGGTGGTGGTGTCTTAAGTTTGGTTAAAGAATACTACAAACAATCAGATGTGGGTCGTTAAGATTTTACTTTTGTTCTGTTAATGGTGGCTATCTGATTAACATCTTTAAAAAATCATTTTGTCGATATTCTCAATACTCTCTGACAAGTTTTATGTTTTCTTTTTTCAAAAAAAATTTCTTTGGCTTCTGGGAAATTACTTGTCATGATGTTGCTTCGAACCTTCCGCGGGAAGCTATCATTGAAAACAAGATATATGTTAGCCACTATGTAGCTATATTTACTGTAGTAGAAGATGGAAAGTTTAATCCTAGATTTGGTAACATTATTGCTAGACGCCTATTTTCGAATGGAATTGAAATTTTGAAGATGATAGAAAGCATTAATAAAGTCATATAATACGAATAAATAGCGGTGGCGAACTAAGCTGTCGTGAAGCGAAGGGGTGGAGTACATCTTTAATAACAAGTTTACTCGAACATGCAGGGTGTTTTGGTATTGATACCGTAGTCCAACTCTCTTATTATTCTTTCTGAATCAGTTCTTCCAAGTTACACAGAGCAATTTTCTCTTTTGTTACTGTTTTGAAGCAGATAGAGATCTCAATTTGTCCGTTCTTCTACCGAGAATCTAACTAAAAGAATTTTAATTGAGTAAAATAATGTCTAGGGACGCACCCATCAAAGCGGAGAAAGATTACTCTGAAATATTACAGGAAGAATTTCCAGCAATTGACAAGCTTTCTAAGACTGATGATGAGGCTGCATTGAACAAATTACTTGTTCTTGAGAAGAAGACAAGACAGGCAGCTGACTTAGCATCATCTAAGGAAGTCTTAGCCAAAATTGTTGACTTGTTGGTCGCGAAAGGAAAATGGGAAGAACTCGATGAGCAATTGACCTTGTTATCAAAAAAGCATGGCCAACTGAAGCTATCCATCCAATATATGGTTCAAAGGACCATGAAACATTTGGATGAGCAAAAGACCCTTGATTTGAAAACTAAAATTGGAACTATTGAGACAATAAGAACAGTCACCGAAAATAAGATATTTGTTGAGGTTGAGAGAGCTAGAGTAACTAGAGATTTGGCGCATATTAGGAGAGCTGAAGGTGATATCGAGAAGGCAGCAGATATTTTATGTGAGCTGCAGGTAGAAACTTACGGATCAATGGAGATGTCGGAGAAGATTGAATTCATTTTAGAACAGATGGAGTTGAGCATCCTGAAAGGTGATTTCTCTCAAGCAACTGTGTTTTCCAGAAAGATTCTGAAGAAAACATTCAAAAATGTGAAGTATGAATCATTGAAGCTTGAATATTATGAGCTATTAATCAAAATTGGTCTTCATAAGAGAGATTTTTTGGAGGTTGCTCAATACTTCCAAGAAATTTACGAAACCAAATCAGTCAAAGATGATGAAGAGAAATGGAGATCTGCATTATCCCATGTGGTCTACTTCTTGATTTTATCCCCATACGGAAACTTACAGAATGACTTGATTCATAAAATACAGCTAGATAACAACCTAAAGAAGTTGGAGCAGCAGGAATCATTGGTGAAGCTATTTACAAATAAGGAGCTAATGAGATGGCCTATAGTGAAGGAAACTTATGAGCCAATATTGAACCAAGATACTGTAGCATTTGGTGGTGCTGGGAATAAGCACCATTGGGATGAATTAAAAAAGAGAGTTGTTGAACACAATTTAAGGGTCATCTCTGAATACTACTCAAGAATTACACTTTCCAGATTGAACGAGCTTCTCGATCTGACCGAGTCAGAAACCGAGACATTCATTAGTAACTTAGTTAACCAAGGTGTCATATACGCAAAAGTTAACAGACCGGCCAAAATTGTTAATTTCGAAAAACCATTGAATTCCTGCGAGTTATTAAATGAATGGTCAGACAACGTCGATCAACTATTGGAGCACATTGAAACCATTGGCCATCTGATAACAAAGGAGGAAATAATGCATGGTCTAAAAGCTAGGTAGTCTTTATTAGAAATATTTGAATATAATACCTAAATACTAGATAATATGCACTGAAAATCCGCTGTATGTTTAATCATTTATTCTTTATTTTCCCTACTTATTTCCTTCATGACATAATTACATCTTATCAACTACATTGACTCAATTTCATCATGCTAAATGAAACACTGTTAACTTGTAAAGTAAAGGCAAATGAGTTCGGAGTAATTTGGGATACTGATGCACTACAGTGCCCCCAAAGCTTTCTTTATGATACTACATTTTTTTGATTTGTCCTTGTAAATCACCTCGAGTGATTCATTTTGACATTGTCGCAAAAAAAATAAAAAATAGAAAAAGGCAGCATAGTCCTTCGGGGGTAACCCTTTGATGATAATAACTAATCGCAACTTAACTTAGTTATCTGTCTATTCAAGCAGTCTTCAGCTCCGTAGGGGCATTGCAGTTAACATTAAAAGACTACGACAAACTAAACTGGTGTTGGAAAATTCAAACTTTAACCATTAACCTATTGTTCTTTATTGTGGAATTTATTCCTTGCATTTCGATTTTTTTTTTTACCTTTGATAAATTGCTAGCTATTGCTCCAAATTTGTTCAAAATTTACGAACACAATCAAGATAAAGACCAACTGCGTCCATTTGATTACTTTTTGCTATTTTATAGTCTAATTATTGGCCTAGTCATATGGGTTTTAGTTTCAAGAAATAAACCCAGACAAATTAATTTGCATGACTAAAATTCGATGTCACTTGACCAACCAGCAACTATGGGGGATGGGCCTGTAGAAACAAGAAAGGCTCAAATTGAATTCTGGGACTTGATGGAGAAGTCTCTTGTTCTTCCTAAATCGCATTCCAAGGCTGACACTGAATATAATATCAATTCAAAACTGGTCGGATATATCAAAATGAGTACTGACAGTTACAAGGAGAACATCGAAACGGATCAGGATTTGTTCAGGATGTCCTTATTGTTTACAGAGTCAGAGCTTTTCAAGAGGAACAAAGATTTTTGTATCAGCAAGTTACTATCATTACTGAATATTGATTTGCTAGAAATGAATATGAAGTTCATTATCGTTTATATTCTGCTCTTTGAATCCAAGAGAGATGTTAATTCATTGGAGCTTATGTTGGAATATCAGGGGTATAATGTATTTTATAATAACCTCTACACTGCGTTGGCATATATCCAGAAATACGGTGCAGAACGAGGTGTTGCTGAACATCAAATCACTAATCTAAAGATGAGTGAATGGTCGGATATCGATTTGAATATCTTAGATGATATGAAACAAATTTCAACAGTTTTGATGGAAATTCTTTTCTTGATTTTCAAATATGGTAAATGCACAATAGAAAATGTTCAGATCATTGATGACTTTTTTACGTATTTTTTAATGAACTCCATTAGATCTGATACAACGGATGATATGTTCAATAATGCGCAGTTCAAGCTGTTATTAGCTTTAAATGAACAATACATTGTGTTTTCCAAAAATTTTGAAATTGAAAATAAAGTATTCAAGTGCCTTTTGAATTCTTCAGTTTCAAAACGGTTTGTCGAATTACTTTTGCTCAAATTCAACAGAGTTACAGAGCCCTCATTGGAAATAATGATGTGCAAAATAATATATCTTGTGGTTACCACTACTGAAAACAATATTGCTATGAATTTTTTTTATTTGAATGATTTGAATGTCTTTATTGATGTCTTAATCAGAGAACTGCAAAACGTCAATGAAAAACAAGAAGTTTTGAGAAATACATTTTTAAGAGTCTTGTTACCGCTTTTAAAGAATACTGAAATTTGTGTAACGCATTATAGAAAAGATGATCTAGTGACATTGTTATTAATTTTATCAAAATATGAAAACATTTGTGACAATTGTAACATAACCCCTGAACATCATACCACAGTCCGATTAGCCAAAAGATGTCTAGAAGATGTTGATTGGCTAGTTTTAGATCTATCTGATGGCAGCTCGGTTTCGTCTAATTCGCATGGCCATGATAGCCATGGATCAAGCCTGTGTTCAACACCGACATCAGGACCGCCTCCAATTGTGAGACCACGATTAACTAAAGGAAGTATTGAACTTTCTGCTGAATCACTAACAATGCGAAAAGAAAAAGCTAAACTTCCACCACCTTTACCTCCATCTCGGAAAAGGTAAAAATACACATGGACGTATATAAATCAACCAGTTTACAATTAATGACTGCCTTCGATTTTGGTACTAAGTTTATATTTCACATTTTTCAATACGTAACAATCTGAGCTACTTATTTGAAACACTCAAATTTAGTAATATCTGTAACACTTATCCGTTGATACATAACTCTCTTGATTATTTTATCAAGTAATTAATTTACAAAATTTAACGTTGACAGTTCTTTATTTCGAATTTATGGACAATAATTTATAGTTTGATTCTGAGACCAGAAGCTGGTACACCAATTTGAGAAATCTTAGCAATTTTGTCGACCTTGCCCTTTTCGGATGCATGATATCTAGCACCTGTTAGAGGATCTTCGACGGATTGAGAATCCTTGTAGATTGGTGTGTGGGTTGCAGCACATATATCAAAGTCTGCATATGGATCAAAGTCTATTTCAACCGCATCATGAGCAACCGAATCACCTTTGTCCTTTATCTTTCGAGCCTGGTCAGCACGTGGACCTGAGGAAACAATTTTCAGGTACTCACCAGCAAAATAAGAAGCTTGAACAAAGTTCTTGTTTTTATAACTTTGGATCATAGCAACTTGGAGGGCATTGCCACGGTGTGCAGGAGCAAGTTTGATTTTTGTGAAATAAGCAGCTAATTCCAAGTTCCTCTTAACGTTATCAGCAGGTAGTGCACGACGTTCCAATTCAATTGAAAGACCCAAAATGTACTCTCTAGCGGTTTCTAAAGCCTTTTGAGCCAGAGTTTCTTGCTCTTCATCATCTACTGCTAAGAAAAGAACTCTGTAAATAACTTCTCTGAACGAGTCAATAGCATCTTCTAACTTGTTGGCCTTGAACTGTTTGAAACCTTCATTAATCTTTGCAGTTACCACTTCCATTCCTGATGTTCTTGGTAGTGCTTCTTCAGCAATATCAGCTTCAGCATTGGATCTTATATAGCCCACTATTGGTGGAATGTCATTTGGTGTACTGGAAAGATAAGTCCTAGAACCCTCAAATATATCGATGAAATAGTTTCTTAGTGGTTCAAAGTCTACAACACCGACTTGCTTATTCAATGCTTGAGCAGCTGCTTCAAAAGCACCAGCAGCTGCCAATGTTGAGACCAATTTAGAGTTTTTAACCCACAGTGCGGTCTCATTTTCATTATCAGTTGCAAGATCGACATTTGTATCATCAACAACAACTTCCTCATCAGCACCAATTTGTAAATCTTCGTCTCCCAAATCCCAAGCATCCTCCTCATCAACGGCCAATTCTTCATCATCAAAAAAGACTTCTTCTTCGTTTGTTTGATTGATTTCTTTGTCTTCTTCATTTTCTTGTTCATCAGCACCAAAATCTTCAATTTGACCTAATACTGCTTTCTCAAAGTATGATAGTTCAGCTTCTTTTAGTGGCCAAGATTGCAATGGCTCACTTGTACAAGGATCTCTTACATTGGTTGATGGTGCAAAATTATCAGGTAGGACAACACTTTCTTCATCAAGACCGGATTCAGCCAAATAGTAGTCAGCAAGCTCTTCATTTCCGTTAGCCTTGGCAACTGCATATGCCAATGGGTTAGAACCCGAGGTTGAAAACAGCTTAGCTCTACTTTCGATGGAATTACTGTAAATCGAGTTCATTAGAACGCTCGAAGTAGCACCATGATGCTCCGCAATATTTTCCATCTTTTCAAGTTTGGTACGGTCACCGGTTATGGTATATAGGAAAGATAATTTATCAAAAGCATTCTGGGTTTGATAGACCATCTCAGTTAGAGCTGTGTTACCCTGAGAGAGGGCTTCTTGACTTAATTTATTCCAAGTTGCGTCATTGTTCAACTTTTTGGCTTCCTCAGTGGCAACATCCAGATTACCGTACTCCAAAGCCAAGTCAAATCTTGTTTGTGGATCTTGCACAAACTGCAGAGCAATTTCTGGGTAACCTGACTTCTGCAAATATGAGATGATATTCTGGCCAACCAAGTTTGAGTTCTTAATGATACGCAACACCTCAGGGAAATTCTTGTTGACTAATGCCTTCTTAAAACGGTATTCGGTTGGATCAATGGTTAAAACTTCCATTTCACCGTCTCTATTCAAGGCATAAACAGACTTACCTTGAACCTTATGAATGTACAAAGTCTTTTCTAAAGTCTTGATAATACCGTGGTCGCCATTCAATAAAGAGTATCTGATGTGGTTAAGAGTGGTGTAAACCAACACTCCACTTTCATCCCAAGCCGCACTCTTTATTCTAATCGTCTCATGCATCGAGTTGATCAATTCCAAACGTTTGGTAACAATTGTGATGGTGTGTTTACTCATCATTGCCAAATATTGTCCATCATGTGACCAAGCAACATATTTGACATTTTTCACATGCATTTGTGCAACCTTCTTACCTTGTTGAACATCAAAAAGGACAACTTCCTTTGGATGCAACAACAATACGGTGCCTGGTGCAGCATAAATCATGTCATTAACAGGGTCCTCGACACGGATTGTCTTTGTGATCTTGTTATCAAGCGTACGAACCTCAATTGCTTGATTCGCTTTATTGTATATGGCAAATCTGTTACGAGCAACAAATGTTGCAGAAGAACCAGAGTCTTCAATAACACTTGTTGGTTCAACTGCACCTGTAGGTTGCTTAGGTAGAACGACTAATCCAAACTTATCATTGCCTTCATTAATCAACACAGAGTGTTGAGATGGATTATAAGAAATACTGTGAAAGGCATTCCAGGTTTGTCCCAATTTGTTCAAAGTAACGTATGGCAATGAGGTTACCTTCTTACCATAATCAAAGCTTTGGAGTTGCTTTTCCTTGTTAACAAAAAACAACTGATTCTGATAGGTTGTGGCAGCTGGTCTTTCACGGTCAAGTTTGAAGATCATAATACCAGAGTCATGAGCGGCTCCAAACAAGCTCATATTTGGATGAGACCTAATCAACCAGAATCTATCGTTTTCTCTCTTGAATTGTTTCACAGGTGTTCTCTTGTCCAAGTCCCAAATTCTTAATGTTTTGTCCTCCGCTACTGAGAGAATCAAATTCTGTTCAGGGTGGAAAACAACACAGTCAACATTGTTTGTATGGCCTCTGCAAGTGTCAACCTCCCATGCCTTTGTAGAACTCATTCTCCACAACTTGACCTGACGATCGTCACCACCTGTGACAATCAGTGGTAGCTTAGGGTGGAAAGAGGCCCAGTTCACACCACGGGTGTGTCCTTCAAGGATAAACTTGACCTTCCAGTCACCGAAGCCACCGTCCAGCAAGTTCTGCTGAGCAGCAATAGAGTCCTCAAATGATGTGACACCGGGTGCTGAGTGCTTCTTTCTAAGGCCAGAAATATCCCACACTCGAACGGTTTCATCCAAGGATGCAGAAACTACCAAGTCCTCTGTGGGATGGAACTGTGCACACATGACAAAATGATTGTGGCCACTCAGGCACGACAGCTCCTTACGGTTTTGCCAGTTCCAGATTCTAACAGTTTGATCGTCAGAGGCAGAGATAACCCATGGCAGCTCATTGTGGAAAAACACAGTACGCACATAGTCCATGTGCCCGTTCAGCGTGTACAGACATCTGTTGGTTTCCAAAGACCAAATCTTAATGCTGGCATCGTCACCAGCAGACACGAAAATGGGCTGTGTAGGATGGAAGTCAACAGCACGAACAGGACCCTCGTGGCCCTCAAACCTATGCAGAAGAGTTCCCATCCGGTAGTCCCATAGCTGGATCGTAGACGAAAACAAAGCAACAAGAGCCCATGGTCTCGACGGGTGAAAGGCAATACCTTTAGCCCTCGTCGACTTCGACTCAAACTTCGTTAGCAGCTTCATTTTTATAATACCACTTCACAACCACAGTCTTGTCTCCAATTACTTCCTCACAAGATATTTTTCAATCGATATATGGAAGCTCGTAATCAAGACCCTCGTACCTTTTCAGTAGCTAATTTCTAGCTTCGAGCGCAGCGATCGGTTCGTGATTCTTATCTCGTGTTTCTTCCCAGTTCGCCAACAACCAAGTATATTAATAGCAGTCGCTGGTTGACCTCAGAACCCATCAATTGAACCACAGTGGAGCACTCCCAGCCCAATTTCACCCAAATTCCTGACTTTCCAATATCCCTTCCTGAGCAAGAATCGTCGACATCAAAGACAGTCGACCAAAGGGTGGCAGTTGGGCTCCGCCGCACAGAAAAAAAATAAACACGTCTACTCGATCACGCGTTATTCGTGTGCCGTGATTTAGAGTGATGAGTGGTATAAGCAATCAACCATAATGCTCTCTGGCCCGTCCGGCCAAACTGTATATTGGCGAAGCAGTATATTCTGTATGCAATTGTCGAGGAGGTGGGTGGTAATTAAAGTTTTGGTGAAGTGCATATAAGTTACATAGCGATTTTGAAGGAGGGAAAAAGAGTGAAGACAACATTGCACGCGTCGTCAATACCAATTCTCTCCTGTTGTTATTTGTATTGTATCGAGACTCACTCCCTGCGTGTGTGTGTGTGTGTGCGAGTAACGATTTGAGCAATTGCTGAAACGATACAACAAACAAGAATTATCGGGTACATAATAAAATAAGAAAAAAAAAAAAAAAAAGAAATTAAGCAACTATAGAGCATGTTGTTTCGTCGAATTTCAGCAAGCCGTTCTGCTCCTTCAACTTGTTCTGGATGATTTTAAGGATGTTGTACAGGAAGGTCAAAGTAGGTGTTTTGACGCCATTCTGTTGGGCGATCTTCAGTGGGTTTCCTAGGATGACCTCGAGCTCCATCAGCTGACCCTTCTGTACATCGACACACATCGACGGCGTGAACATCCTCTTCGCAGAAATATTCACGAAGAAGTCGATAAACTTCTCCTCAATGACGATACCCTCAGACGCAGCGATGGCGACGATGTCGTGCATCGCAGGGACGAACAGTGCATTCCTTGTGTTCTCTTCGTGGCCGAACTCCAGTGTCCTGGGAACGTCCAGCCCAACAATTGCAGTTGTGGTATTGATGGCAGCATTGTAGAGCAGCTTCTTCCAACGGGAGTACCGTACGCGCTCGTCGAACTCCACGTGGTTCTTGTCGCCTGCGTCGTAGATTGTAGCAAATCTCTTTGCGCTCTCGATAGCACGCTTGTCCGAGGGATCAAATGCGCCAACAGAGAGGTTGTCAGTGCCTACGTGTCTGATATGGGCCTTGCCAACTTTTGTGGAACCGACAATCTCCACACCAGACAACACTACGTAGCCGTTGTAGTCATCAGGTCTCAGCGTGGACACGAGCTCCTTCTCTATGTCAATCCCGTTCTGGATTAGCACAATTGATGTCAGTCTGCTGGGGTCCAGCTTCCCATTGCTCTCCAGAAACGGTTTGACTAGAACCGGCATCGTGGAGCTCTTGGGTCCGTCAGGGATATTCTTCGTGGTTATCACAATGTAATCGAAGAACTTCCCACTGCCAGCAGCCTCCTGCACGTCCCCGTAAACGTGGTGTGGCCTCCACCCGCGCAATTCACCATAGTCGCACGACTCCACCACGTATCCTTGCTCCACCACCTGGTCATAGTCCGACCGCACCACCATCGACAGCTCGCACCGGCCGGCATGGTACATCGACAGCGAGCTCACTACACCCACACCACCGGCACCAACAACAACAACATTACAGTCACTCATCTTAATCAGTTCTTGCTTAGCAATCCCTCGGAATACCCCACGCTCTACACAGCTTCAATGAATCATCTCACACACCTCGAGACATCCAGGCCTTTATAGTCTCCAGGTGGCATCCGCTAACCAGCTACGAAAGCCAGCATGTGTGCCGGTTGAAGATCAGAAAGAACCGCCACTCCAAACTTTGGACCTTCCACAAACACGATTCATTGGACATCCAAAACGGGCCCTTTTAACCTCCGCTAGGACTGCCACAGGGTACAACCCTTCCAGCTAACAAGTTCCCCAAACCTCACGGGACCTCTACCGGCGTCAGCAGGGACCAGAGGCAACAACCTAGCCATTAACGTAAACAAAGTCCAGCACTGAGTAGTCATGTGTTCTAATGCAGCTTGAGTCTGTGTGTATGTCCACATGCTGTAATCTTTAGCCAGATCAATAGCCATGAGCTGGGGGCCAGTTGGGCCTGCCGGCGCAGAAAGGGCCTATACATTAGTGTCACGTGTGTCTTGTTGGACGTATTATCACGTTCAATACGTATTATATGATGTGTTTTTCTTCAATTTTTCAGAATTTTGGCAGGTTTTTGCGGGAAGGGCCCATCTTTCGCCTTGTAACAGCACAATTGATTAGCTGAAGACGCTGTTTTGGAGTTTGGTGGCGGTTGAAAGTTGGCACTGCTGGGGGCCAATTGAGCATTTCTGTTACGGTAGACAGGTTAAGCTAGAGGTTGTTCAGCTGCCAGTGATTTTGCTTTTAGGTGGAGTGTATTTTTTGAAGGTTTTTCTTCTGGGATAAGCAATATACGCAGTAAAAGATAGAAAGAGATGAGTGCTGCTGTGGCGAAGAAAAGTCCATCTAACGCGACTTTCAAAAACAAGGAGAAGCCGCAGGAGGTGCGTCGTGCGAACATTGTTGCTGCGCGGGCGGTGGCAGACGCGATCCGTACGTCTCTGGGACCCAAGGGTATGGACAAGATGATCAAGACGTCTCGCGGTGAGATTATCATCTCGAATGACGGGCACACGATCCTGAAGCAGATGGCGATCTTGCACCCTGTTGCCAAGATGCTGGTTGATGTTTCTGCTGCGCAGGACTCTGAGGCAGGTGACGGTACGACCTCTGTGGTCATTCTGACGGGTGCGCTGCTTGGTGCTGCGGACCGGTTGCTGAACAAGGGCATTCACCCAACTATCATTGCTGAGTCGTTCCAGAGGGCTGCTCAGAGATCTGTGGAGATCTTGCTGGAGATCTGCCATCCGATTGCGTTGACGGACAGGGGGGACTTGATCCGTGCTGCGTCCACCTCACTGAGCTCGAAGATTGTCTCCCAGTACTCTTCATTCCTGTCCCCACTGGCTGTAGACTCTGTCTTGAAGATTACTGAGAAGGACGCCACCACGGTGGATCTGGATGACATCAGACTGATCAAGAAGGTTGGTGGCACGATTGGGGATACTGAGATGGTTGACGGTGTGGTGTTGACGCAGACTGCCGTCAAGACGGCAGGTGGGCCCAGCATGAAGGAGAAGGCCAAGATCGGTTTGATCCAGTTCCAGATCTCCCCTCCAAAGCCAGACACCGAGAATAACATTGTCGTTAGCGACTACAGACAAATGGACAAGATCCTGAAGGAAGAAAGAGCTTACCTGCTGAATATTTGTAAGAAGATAAAGAAAACCAAATGTAACGTTTTACTGATTCAGAAGTCCATTCTCAGAGACGCTGTGAATGATCTGGCTCTGCATTTCTTGGCTAAGCTTGGTATTATGGTCGTTAAGGACATCGAGAGAGAGGAGATAGAGTTCTTGTCGAAGAGTTTGGGCTGCAAACCTATTGCTGACATTGATTTGTTTACAGAGGATAGACTTGGTTCTGCCGATTTGGTAGAAGAGATAGATAGTGATGGTACTAAGATCGTGAAACTGTCAGGTATCAAGAGTAATAACGCTAAGCCAACTGTTTCTGTTATTATTCGTGGTGCCAATGCTATGATCCTGGATGAAACGGAACGTTCTTTACATGATGCTCTTTGTGTAATCCGCTGTCTAGTAAAGCAGAAGGGTCTGATAGCTGGTGGTGGTGCTCCCGAAATTGAAATATCGAGAAGGTTGGAAAAGGAGTCCAGGTCTATGGAAGGTGTTGAAGCTTATATTCTACAAGAGTTTGCTCAAGCCTTAGAGGTTATTCCAACGACACTTGCTGAGAATGCTGGTCTGAATAGCATCAAGGTCATTACCGAGCTGCGCTCCAAACATGAAAATGGAGAAGTTAATGATGGTATTTCCGTCAGAAGATCGGGAACAACCAACACTTATGAGGAGCATATCTTACAGCCAGTGTTAGTTAGCACGAGTGCCATAACATTAGCCTCAGAATGTGTCAAGTCCATTCTTCGTATCGACGACATCACTTTCAGTCGCTAGTTCGCTTCATTAAAAGAAAATAGATATATTGTTTATTTGTTATGTAATACTTATTATAAAAAATATTTAATGCATTTTTATCTCACATCATTGAACAGAGACAATTGGTATAATCTCCTTTTGTCGTCAATTAACTGTATATTGAGTGTATCTCAAAGCTGTGATACTATGCTCCTATTGAATGGTTATCAGTGTTCAATGCTAGAAGATGTCAGATTCATTTTTTCAAAAATATTGTCTTATTGACAAAGGAACGTCGTGATAGATTGAGCCATCTAGATGCTTCTAATGCTAAACTTTTTGTTTGATGCCGTATTAATTGTCTTCATTTAAAAGATAAGCTAAAATTTCTTCAGAACTGTGACTGCACTTTTGCTGAACACATAAGAGGTTCCACTTAATACTGTTGTAGTCCCCACTATATAGCCTAGCCAGGTGAATCCAGTTCTAAAGTTCTGTATTGTCTCTTTATTCATAGACCCTTCCTTGTCTTTTCTATCACTACCTTCAATGAGGTCAGAATCCAAAATAACCATTACGACACCTAGACCAAGATATATCATTTGTAAAAAAGTGTTCCACTTAGAAATCATGAGAGGTTTCACTACTGCACTTGGGTACTTGAAAAAATTCCAATATGATTCCCAATTCACTTTGCCGTACTTGTATTTCAGAGAGGTGAATCGTATATATAACGCACTGAAACCCATGATGACATCACGCCCCAAAATCAGGGCCGCTATGCTAATGGGAACTACCTGTGGTCCTGGTGGAAACGCCAACGCCGCCGTGGTGATTACCATCAGTAATTTGTCTGCCATAGGGTCAAGAATTGTGCCAGCATCAGATTTCATGTTGAACTTGCGTGCAATGAAACCATCCAGGAAATCTGTGACGCTGGAATACGCAAACAAAGACAGCGCCGGTACCAGCTGATTGTGCAGCAAACAGTAGCCAATAACAGGTGTCGCTGCAATTCTTGACAGTGTGATGACGTTCGGTATTGTAAGCACGCCTAGTGGCTTCCTCGTCAGCTTTGATTGGTATCTTATACTATTTAGTCCATTTCTAAAGAGCATTCCTCGCACGGGTACCGTGTTGCAACGTAGAGAAATCATGTCAGAAGTCTGTGAAGGAGCACTACAAGCCAAATAACTTGTTTCTTTTATATACCACAGAGCTGGTGTGCGACCTTAGGACAAGGTAAGCTCTGAGTCAGGTTGTCATGACTATAAGTAAGGCCATTTGGTTTAGCAGCTGAAAATAAGTGCATCGCCTTAATCTCTGCACAGTGAAAAAAGATAGTAAGGGCCTCGCGATGAGCTTGACCAGTGCTGCAATGACTACATTTGCATGTGAAAGTGTTCAACAAGCCTCGATACTCTGTTAATATTTGTCATAGCTGGTATACTTGGCTTCATTCTACAAAAGTATAAATAGGCAAGTTGAATTGGACCATTTTCTTTGGTTTTCAAGCTAGATTTCATGGAATCGGAAAGAGTTACAGATTTCACCAAGCAAATTGTAACAGTGGATTAATTTTGCTACATCAAGAGATACGTTAATTGCTGTAGAAAGAATGAATGTGTTGGTGTATGAAGGTCGCGGTACCACACCTGGCTCAGTGAGACATGTCGTGGACTCACTTCGCATGTTTTTGGAGCCGTATTATGCTGTCAGTACTGTATCCATTCGGATGTTGGAACAGGAGCCCTGGATGGGGAAGACCGCCGCAATTGTGTTCCCAGGTGGGAGGGACTTACCTTATGTTTCTGACTGTAAGAGCATTATTCCCAAGATCAGAAAATTTGTCAATTCTTATGGAGGGACTTATATTGGGTTTTGCGCTGGTGGGTATTTCGGAAGTGGTAGCGTTGAGTTTGCTAAGGGAGATCCCACTTTGGAGGTTTTAGGGAAAAGAGATCTTAAATTCTTTCCTGGGATAGCAAGAGGCCCTGTATTTGGACATTTTGAATACAACAGTGAAATGGGTGCCCGAGCTGCCAAAATTTTGGTCGATGATGGTTCAGAATTTTCAACCTATTATAATGGCGGTAGTTGCTTTGTGGATGCCGAGCTATACGATAATGTTAAAGTACTAGCTCGTTATGGTGAGGATGCTACAGTTCAATTTTCAGATAGCACTTCGTCTGCGGCATCACATGCAGCAGCGGTTATTCTATGTAATGTGGGCAAGGGAAAAGCCATTTTAACAGGTCCTCATCCTGAGTTCAATCCCAAAATATTGGAAAAGAATAAAGATGATAAAATCCAAAAAGAAATTTTAGGAATATTAGAGAAAAACGAAACCAAACGATTGGAGTTCATGAAGAAGATTTTGACAGCAGCTGGTCTCAAATGCAATGACTCTCCTGGGTCAGGTAGACCATCCCATTTGACACCATTGTTATTAGGTTCTATGCCAGGCAAGGGCAAAGAATTAATTGATAATTTTGAAAACAACCTCGAGAATAACATTGAGAATTATGAAACAAAAGAAGATCATGGTGAATTTGACGGAAATTCGGATAGATTCCTCCTGTATAAGGGTTATTCTCGGTATTTCGAAAGAGCAAATAGTGTGCTATCCAAAGAAGATCCTGATAACTCACCAAAAGTTATAATTTTTCCTTCTTCAGATGATTATCTTCCACCTCGTGAAATCTCAGGTGATTTTGATTTCAGTAGCTATTATGAACATCTAAATCCTGCAAATTCAGTGGGATCTTTATTGTTATATGGTGAGGTATTAACTTCTACCAGTACCCTATTGAACAATAACAAGGTTTTACTGCAGTCTATTCCAGACAATACAATGCTTCATGTTGGTTCCATTCAATTAGCAGGTCGTGGTAGAGGAAACAATGTTTGGGTTAACCCTAGAGGTGTTTGTGCCTCCACAGCGGTTTTGAATATGCCAATGGTTTCACCAAAAACAGGAAAAAATATATCTGTAGTATTTGTACAATATTTGGCGATGCTAGCATATTGTAAAGCTATCCGTGGTTATGCGCCAGGGTATGAAGATATACCTGTGAGAATTAAGTGGCCAAATGATTTGTATGCATTAGATCCGAAGTACTGTAAAGAGAAATCTATGAGATTGCTGGGAACAGGATTCAATCATAATCAGGTTCCATTAACTGATATTGAACCTGCATATGTCAAAATTTCAGGTCTTTTGGTAAATACTAATTTTGTGAATGGCCAATATTCTCTCTTATTAGGTTGTGGATTAAATGTTAGTAGTGAGGCACCAACAACATCTTTGAAAACTTGGGTTGATATATTGAACTTAGAGAGAGAGCAAGCTAGGCTAGAGCCCTTACCACACGTTAAGACAGAAAAATTATTGGCCCTTTATATGAATAACTTACAAATACTGTTGGAGCGATTTGTTGACTATGGTGCTAAAGTCATTCTCCCTGAGTATTACCAATTCTGGTTGCATTCAAATCAAATTGTGACTTTAACGGATCATAATGATTCACGGGCAATCCTGAAAGGTATTACAGAAGATTACGGTATGCTTATTGCAAATGAGCTCAGACCTGGAAGTGATACGCAAACAACGGAAAATGTATTTCATTTACAACCAGATGGGAACTCATTTGATATTTTTAAAGGTTTAATCTCGAAAAAGGCTACATGATTTCGATATCTTGAGGGTCCTAAGACATATGGAATTGGTACAATGTTAGTGAACAAATTATCTTTCAGTTGTACGTTCTCGTTATTGAAGTTAATTGAATTTCGATGTACTGTTTTATGATCTATAGAATAGATAATTGTTTAATACATTAGATAACTATGATACAGAGATAATGTTAAAAATCAAGAAATGAATAAAATCATGTGCATAAAAAATATAAAGCTACTGATGGGACTAATCATCTTCTTTTTCATCTTCATCCTTTGGAGAATAAGTTGGTGAGCCAGGGCTATAACTTGGTGATGTAGGAGAATATTGAGGTGAGGTTGGAGAGTATGATGGTGAGGTTGGAGAATACGATGGTGAGGTTGGGGAATATGATGGTGAGGTTGGAGAGTATGACGGGGAGGTAGGTGAGTAAGAAGGTGAAGTTGGCGAATAGGATGGTGATGTAGGACTGTAACTTGGCGAAGTTGGTGAATATGATGGTGAGGTTGGAGAGTATGATGGTGAGGTAGGTGAGTATGAAGGTGAAGTTGGAGAATAAGATGGTGATGTAGGGCTGTAACTTGGGGATGTTGGAGAGTATGATGGAGATGTAGGGCTGTAGCTTGGTGAAGTAGGTGAGTAAGATGGTGATGTAGGAGAATAAGATGGTGATGTAGGGCTGTAACTTGGAGATGTTGGAGAGTATGATGGAGATGTAGGGCTGTAGCTTGGTGAAGTAGGTGAGTAAGATGGTGATGTTGGACTGTAGCCTGGCGAGGCTGGAGAGAACCCTGGTGAAGACACTCCACCAAAGCCTGGAGAAGCTGGCGCATCTCCATAAGCACCGAATGGAGAGGTTGCGCTACCGTAATCGGCGCCACCATATGCGGTAAATCCACCTGACATAGCATCTGACGAACCTGCATCAACCAATGGGGAAAACATCAATTCATCTTTAACATCAATTTCGGCATTGACCAGGCCTGCTTCATTGCTATAAGGTGTTGCTCCACCATCTTGACCGTCTTCCAATTCGGTAATCTTTTGTTCGGGCATATATTTAACTAGTGACTCCTCGTCAATCATCACATCAAATGCACCTGTACCTATTGGAGCCATTTGACCTAAAATGACATTCTCTGAAACACCACGGCAGTCATCTAATTCAGCTGCAGCACCAGCTTCAAAAAGAATCTCCACGGTTTCTTCAAATGAACATCTCATCAAAGCACCCGTAGATGATCTGTTGAAACCATGACGTGTAACTGAAGTTAATCCACCTTGTGTTGTCATAACATCGACAAGCAAAGCCATGTGACGATAATTGACATAAGAACCATCGGAGGCAATAACGTTATACACTTCCTTGTACAGAGCAGCACGACCAGCCTCGATACCCAAAACCTCCATAATGTCGATGAAAGAATTAGTGTAAATTCTAGAGGGATCGATACCAGGAACCGTCATGACTTCGGATAAGTTAACACCATCAGTTTCTAAAACCCATTCCGGTACCTTTTGGTATTCACCAGTTTCGTTTGGTACCTTACGATCATATTTCATCATAACCACACGTTCAATACCTTCGATACCACGAAGGGTGATATTTTCCAGCATGGTATTTTCAATCTTCTTCAACATGTGATCCTCTTCGGCCTCAGTTTCTGCATCTAATGCTTTAGGACGCACAACACGACAACGGATGATTAATTTCTCAGCATTATCTTCAGACCAGATAACAAACAAGTCATTCTTGAATGTTTCTTTAATTCTTTCACCAACTTGACCCATAGTCAAATCTTTATCGTTCATGGCAGCACGATCTAACTCTAGACGTAGCAACCATGGAGATTGTTGATCTAATAGTTTCTCAGTTTCGTCATCCAACAAAGAGAAATGAAGTTGAATAATTTCCTCATCTTCTGGAATGACTGTTGTACGAGGATCCGGATCATAGTAAATTTCCGATGCAACAGTAACACTTTTTAATGTTGTATGTTCGATTGCTGATCTAATCAGTTTAGCTTTTTCTTGATCGGCAGCATACCTTTCCTCCAAATAAACGGTTAGAGATGGAGTTTTCATGTTCTTTGCAACGTTCAAAATTTCTTTTAGACGAGGAACACCGGAAGTAACCTTTTTGGAGGCAACACCGGCAAAATGGAAAGTATTCAACGTCATTTGTGTAGCAGGTTCACCAATCGATTGAGCTGCAAGGACACCAACCATTTCACCTGGATGAACAATGGACCTCAAGAATTGCGCTTCAATATTGTTCAAAACCCAATCAAATGCCTCCTTTGTTAGCCTATATTCTTGTAGTATCCTACGTGTGGCTAAACGAGAACGCAACAGACAGCAGAATAAGGTAATAGCATCTTGTTGAGCTTTCTGAATAATATCACTCTTACTACGCAAAACAAGAAGTCTATCTTGTAGTTCTTTGACACTGTTAATGATTTCTGGAATTGTTAAATCTGAAGGCTTGGTATGATCAATCCTAAATGTTTGTTGAGCGTTTTGGATGATACGTCTAATATTTACTGGTAATGGCCAATTAGACTCACCATCACTAAAAATTTTTCTTAGGAAGCGACGATCACTTACTAATTGTTTATATTCCTGATCCAACGCAGTTTGAATTTTCAAGTCACCAATAATTTCAGATCCAGATTCAAGTAAAGCTGGTTCAAGAGCATTTGTGGTGTTTAAAAGATCAATTCTATATCTTCTTTCAAAAGCTTGGTCAGATCCACCCATTGTGTCCAAAGATTGTTTTTCAATATGAGCTGCATCCATACCATCTTCACCGTAGATGAATTGGATAACATTTCCCAACGAATTTCTCGTAGTACCATCATAATGAACCATGATATCCTCTAATGCCTTCACCAAACGACGTTGAATATAACCTGTTTCGGCTGTTTTAACTGCAGTATCAATTAAACCTTCTCTACCACCCATAGCGTGGAAAAAGAACTCCTGAGGAGTTAAGCCTCTCAAATAAGAATTTTCAACAAAGCCTTTTGATTCCGGGGAATAGTCATCTTTAGAAAAATGTGGCAGTGTACGATCAACAAAACCATAACCAATACGCTTACCTTCGACGGATTGTTGGCCAACACAGGCGGACATTTGTGCAATATTAATGAAAGAACCTTTGGAACCAGCGCTAACCATTTGTTTCACATTATTTAGATCCTTCAAGTTCATCTCAGCAAGACGCCCAGCTTTATCTCTAGCTTCATTAAGGAAACGGACAACATTATCTTCAAAGGATTCACGCAATGTCATACCATGTTTAGCTGTAAGCAAATTTGCTTGAGCCTCCTTTGTGACGGCTTCAACCTTTTTCTTTGCATCGGCAATGGTTTCACTAATTTCTCTCATAGTTTGACCATCAGCAACGGTATCACCAATACCAGTTGAGAAACCGTTATGCAATAGCCAAAAATTGACAACTTTCTGAATATTACCAAATAATCTTGCACAAACCGTGGGACCCTTTTCTCTAGTAACAACATGAATCAAACCACCGCTTGAGGAACCGACAGTTTTCTTGTCGACAACACCAAAAATAATTTCACCATCAATAACTAACATACCATTATCTTTTGGAGATAATAATGTAGTACCTTCATCAAAACGTTGTAGATGGATACCATTTGGGATGGCAACAGACAGAATTTGCTTACCTGTCCAAAGCGGCTTAGGTTTAATTACTGCAGGTGTTGGGATTACACCATCCCAATCAGGAACCCAATATAACATGTTAAGAACTTCATCAAATTCTAAGAACGTGTCACGTAATGTCAACTTTCTTATACCACATAATGTGTCTTGAACAATACCCATACAAGGTTTATTAGATTGTGGTGACACAATTTGGAGAGGAACAGCACATAATTGTGATAACTCAGCTCTTGTTTCCTCAGATTGTGGGACGTGTAAATTCATTTCATCACCGTCAAAATCTGCATTATAAGGTGATGTAACCGACAAATTTAGTCTGAAAGTGGAATATGGGACAACCTTCACTCTATGTGCCATCATAGACATTTTGTGAAGAGAAGGTTGACGATTGAAAAGGACAGGATCATTGTCCATGATATGACGCTCAACCTTCCATCCGTATTGAAGTTGAACATCACCAGATCTCTTACTATATCTCAAATCGATACGGTCACCATTATCACGAATAACATACTTGGCACCTGGGTGTTCATTTGGACCATTACGGACAAGCTGACTCAGACGATCAATATTGTAAGGAGTAACGACCTCAGGGTATGTAAGAGTTCTAGCGATGGACTTAGGTACACCGACCTGGTCTAGTTCTAGATTTGGATCACCTGAAATAACTGTTCTTGCCGAAAAGTCCACACGTTTACCCATCAGATTACCTCTAATACGACCTTCTTTACCCTTAAGACGAGCTCTGATGGACTTGACTGGACGACCTGATTTTTGTAAAGCTTGTGGCTGACCAGCAATATCGTTATCCATGTATGTTGCAACATGAAATTGAAGTAAACTTTCGGCTTCTTCGACAGCGTGATGTGGTGCACCATTATGTTCTAAAGTCTCTAAACTAATGTTTGCTTTCAAGATATCTGCAAGTTTGAAAGTTAAATCATCTTCACCTCTTTGAGATTCGTTGAATGAAATGGAAGGACGAACTGGTGGTGGTGGGACTGGTAGAACTGTAAGAATCATCCATTCGGGACGTGCAAATTCTTCGTTGAACCCTAATCTATAAGAGTCTTCAGGAGATATGTGTTTAAATATATTCAAGATTTCCTCTGTACTCAAGACTCTTTGTTCAGGTTCTTCCGAATCGCCTGTACTCTTATCCTTCTTCCAACTCCCAACCAATTTGAGACCATCTTTACGAATAGTAGGTTGGGCGTTACCACATCCACCCCTGGACACCAATTTTGTTGGGTCATCCTCTGATGGAACATCTGTTTCACAGATCATCTTTGTCTTACAGATACTCCAAATTGCATTAAATCTCTTTTTTGGATCCTTAATCTGAATCGCCTGTCTCATTTGTTCATTGTGCTCGTCTAAAAGCAACTTACCACAATGCATACACAAACTTTCACAGACTTTTTTGATCTTAGAGATGAAACCAACGTGGAAGACTGGCTTTGCCAAATCGATGTGACCGAAATGGCCCGGACATTCGTTCATACCTTCTTGACATGTCTGACATTTCAAGTTACGATCAATAGAACCCAATCTAGGATCATTCAAACCACCAATCTTAGCTCTGGTTTGAGTTTCATCCATGGTTTCAGGGAATCTGATTTTGGCGACACTGATCGCTCTTGTTTCTTCTGGAGAAAACAAACCAAATTGGACTTCTTTCACAGTACGCAAAGGAGCACTAGAGTATTGTTGACCGACCATTTTGTATAATTTTTTTTTGTTCTTTTTATTCAATAATATGCTACCAAAAGTATTTGTAATTGCCTAGTTCTTTTGAGAATTATTATCGTTTTGCAGATTATAATACACGAGAGAAATTAAAACCTTTACTCAAAGTTTCTCTTTCTCTTTGCTAATAGCAAAAATTTTTTTGTTATTTTTATTTTTTGTAAATTAACCAATTAAGGAAATAAAGCGTCTGATAAAAAATATATTTCTTCTTAAAGTTATGGGAAAAGTATTCAATAGATATCTTATCTTCAGTACCACTATAGCTATCAGTTCAGCCAAAAGAAAGGATATATATCAAATGAGCTTCTCCAGTGTGAAGGAGTCTTCTGTTTTTTTTGTCTTTCTCTCTTTTTTATTTTTTTCTTCCTAGAGATTTCTTTCGAAATAAACAAACGGATTGACGTAAGATACGAAACCAATAATGCCAGTACAAGTTTCCTTGTTGTACGATGAAACTGTTCGCCAGATATAAGTTTGTGCCGTCTATTATCTCTTTTCAATTCCTCAGTTGTCTAGAAGTGCGAATAGAGGGAGAAAATTTTTTCTTTCTTCTGACTTTCACTTCTTTTCAACCTTTGTTACTATTTCCTGTACAGCCAGCTAAAGAAAACCTAAAAGAAAACCCAAAAGAAATAAATAAAAAAAAATTGATTTGTGTTCTGCGGGTTGTGGGGGGCAGTCGTCGTCCTTGGTTTACCTTTCCAAACAACCTAGAACCTTTATTAATCAGATCTTGTTTTGCTTCCTTTCTCTTTCCTGCTTTCTTATTTTTCATTATTTTTTTTTTCTTTCTTGCTCTCAGAGACAGCAACTACACCTCACCGTATTTAGTGATGCTTCGTTGCCTAAAATCCTCTCGCCACCGTAAAGACAAACTCATTGAATATTGTTACATACGGCATAATACACGTGCTTCGCAACACCTATAGAAGAAATAGTCTATTATGTAAAGGTAGCGTTACTATTAGTTGCGCATACCCGTGAGAATCTACGATGTAGTTCCGTTTTGATCGTCTATTTCCCCTCCTCATTCGTTTTCTTCCTCTTCCCCTTCGTCCATCTCCTCTTCCCCTTCGTCCATCTCCTCATCCCCTTCATCAGTGCTTTGTGCGCTGTCTTCCTCGCCCTCCCAAATGCTGTAGCGATTGTAAGTATCTGTGGCTTCATCAGTACCGTCAGGGCCATTGAGAAGCAGGTCTTTCACAACACTGTCGTATCTCGTTGCCGATTCGCTGTCCCGGGCATTCAGGTTTCGTACGTGGCCGTTGTCAGTTACGATCTCACCCGTGTGGAGATCAACGACGTCGCCTTGATCCTCGATCTGTTCGTATTTCTCTATGATGTTCGACCAGACCTGTTTCATCTTTTCGTCCGCCTGCTTGTGCTTCTCCATTACCTCATCGTCCGTGAACTTCGGTATCAGATGGTTCTCCTTAGAATGTATGTACACGCGACCATTCCTGTACGTCACTTCTCCGCTGCCCGCCTCGCAACCTTTCTTGTCCTTGCCCACTCGCCTGCTGGAGCTCTTTGCCCCTTCATACTTATTAACCCCATCTCCGTCCCCGAGTTTCCCGCCTGATCGTACCCGGCTCTCCTTCAGTAGGCTCTTCACAGCACTGTGTAGACTTCTCAACCGCTTCTTGTCCTTCCTTGATTTCCCCATCCCACAATGCTTTTATCTCTTCCTTCGGAAGCTGACTTTACTATATTCCTTCCTCCTTCCAAACCAAAGTTTAAGAAACAGCGGGTCCAAATTCCGGTTTATTTTTCAAAATACAACTCCCGCTGTCAAGACATCAAGTAAGCACAGGAGCCCTTCATCCCCCCCACAATTTCTCTCTCTCTCTCTCTCTTTCTTTCTTTCCCTTTGTGAGCTCCATTGTGTCAGACGATTGTTAATTGCAATGAGCAATCGCAACCAAAGTCCCGCACTGGAGGCAGAACGGCGTAATGTGCCCTGCCATCTGGCTGCACTGACAAACCGCCGCACCCCACCCTCCACCTCCGTGTGCCAACAACTTCGCTGCACACAGAACTGAAAGATGCAGGTACTGCAGAAACTAACCACAGCACAGCCTGCAGAGATCCCCCCCTCTACAGTACAGCCTGCAGTACAGCATGGGTAGTGGTTGGCTCCGTGCATCTCTGTGCCCCACCAACAACCAGACCACAGTGCCTCTCTCGAGAGAGAGAGAGAGAAAGAGACTGCCCCACCATGCAATCTACGCCTGATAGGAACGCAAAAAAAAAGAAAGAAAGCTGGAGCAGATTTGGGCCTCGAGGTAAGAGAAAAAAATTTATGGCACGGAGACGACGCCGCACAGTGTCTTTTTTCCCCCACAATTAGACACATCCTTCTGTGCTTCTTGTTCTATGCATGTGCAGAGAATGTACGAGTACGGTTAGTAAGGACCCTGTTGAGCAGGCCTGGGATGCACAGTGGGCCCCGCCAGCTTCATAGGCGTAATGACAGATTCTCACTTCTTATCTTGATGCTTCTGTATTTAAGTCAGATAATCTGGGGTTCGGTGCAGACTCGAAGATCAAGTGGTTTCACGGCTTGCCAAAAAAAGAAGAATAACCTCGCAAAGCTGCTCTCTCTTCCGGCAGCACTGGCTACTCAATGCAGAGATATTGAAACATCGAAAGTAAGAAAGAAATACACTTCCAGGAGAACGGAACAAGATAAACATAGCGAAACTAAGTAGTACGAACTCTGTGTTGCAATCACTAGGCCTAACAGGAAAATATGGGTTCTGGTGGGCAGTCATATGAGGCTCAGGATGGGCTTCGGAGGAGGGGCTCTCTCCCGAGTGAGTGCGTTTCGCATACAAAGGCGGTACCGGGCGATCCGGGCCATGACGACAACGTGCAGGACCAGATCGTGCACTGTCGCACCACCGAGGTTTCGGACACAGACAACATACAACTGCTCTCGCAGCCGCTCCCCCTGCGGTCCACCGTGATGACCGCGCTGGTGGGCTTGTTTGTTGCCGTGGGTGGCTTCCTGTACGGCTACGACACCGGGCTGATCAACAGCATTACAGACATGAAGTACGTGAAGGCGCACATCACCCCGAACCATTCTTACTTCACCGCGACACAGATATCCATCCTGGTGTCGTTTCTATCGCTGGGGACTTTTATCGGTGCGTTGATAGCACCGTGGATCTCGGACGTGTACGGAAGGAAGCCGACAATTATATTCAGTACTGTCATTATCTTCTCGATCGGTAATTCACTGCAGGTGGCAGCGTCCGGGCTAGCACTGCTGGTGGTGGGACGTGTCATATCTGGAGTTGGTATAGGTATTATTTCAGCGGTGGTCCCTCTATACCAAGCAGAAGCAGCGCAGAAACACATGAGAGGGGCTATTATCACCACTTACCAACTGGCCATCACATTAGGCCTGTTGGTCTCCAGCGCAGTCTCTCAAGGTACAGAGGCAATAAACCATCCTAGTTCTTACAGGATACCTATTGGTTTACAGTACATTTGGTCGGCCGTACTAGGGTTTGGTATGGTGTTCCTTCCGGAGAGCCCCAGGTTCTATGTGATGAAGGACAAAATTGAAAATGCTGCCCAGAGTCTGTCCTTCCTGCGGGGTATCCCCGTTGAAGACCCAAGACTTCTGGAGGAGTTGGTGGAAATCAAAGCTACATACGATTATGAGGCATCATTTGGAGAAGCGACTATATGGGATTGCTTCAGATCGAGTGAAAATAGACCGAAGCAAGTTCTGCGAATGTTCACCGGTATTTCTATTCAAGCCTTCCAGCAATTCTCCGGTATCAACTTTATTTTCTATTATGGTGTTTACTTTTTCAACAAGACAGGTATCAAGAGCAGTTACCTAGTTTCATTCGTCACATATGCAGTGAATGTTGCATTCAACATACCTGGAATGTTCTTGATCGACTATCTTGGGCGCAGGAAGGTCTTGGTTTACGGTGGTATTGCCATAACGATATGTAATTTTGTTATTGCAATAGTGGGTGTATCCACAAAATCGGTGGTATCTAACACAGTCATGATTTCTTTTGTCTGTGTTTTTATTGCCGCGTTCTCGTGCACCTGGGGTGGCGTTGTGTGGGTCATTTCGGCGGAACTATTCCCACTGGGTGTGAGGTCAAAATGTACGGCTATTTGTGCGGCAGCTAATTGGTTGGTAAATTTCATCTGTGCATTGATGACCCCATATATTGTTGATACAGGATCCAATTTCAAATCTTCAATGGGAACTAAAATTTACTTCATATGGGGGAGTTTGAATGCGTTGGGAACAATTGTAGCGTATCTTACTGTGTATGAAACGCGGGGGTTGACACTTGAAGAGATTAATGAATTATATGTAAAATCCCCAAATTGCTTCCAGTCTACTAAATGGAATAAAAGAATCCGGACAGAATCATCAATTCCACCCATGGCACCAGATCATGGTTTTGATAATCATGTCATCCCAACCATGGAAGATATTATCAACCCTAATAACACCGAAGACAACTACACGGACGAGGTGGTTTCTAATGATTATGGTCCAAAGGACATGGCATCAAACTTCCAGAGGGAATTTGACACTACTTTACCCACTCTTCATCCACAGCAAGATGTTGAAAAAATGTTACGCTCAGAGCTTCCATCATGGAACAGCCCTACACCACTGCAGTTAGAGGCAAATGCAAAACCGCCAACAAACTACATAGAACTTGGGAATGGATTTGGATTGAACGCTTTCAGAAGTGGCCCGCCTTCCATCTCCGAGTCAAGTGATGATGATGATCAGTGTACAAGGTGGTGCGAAAGCACAGATAACGACTCCATCCCTCTGGCTGAGCTGGGCTCATCAAGCCACACTATCAACGATATAGATCCTTCCAAATCATGAAAAGAGTTTGGATTAATGACTGATGATTAATAAAATGTTATGCAACGCCTTTTAATGATAGAAATCTAGAAGAGGAATTTTCCTTTTTTTGGTTCAATGAAGAATCTCATTTTGTAATGTGATTTTGTCATTTTTTACATGTTCATATATGGACAGACCGATATATTAGAAGATATTTTATAGAGTAATGTCAATATCATAATTAAGGTTCTTTAGCTTATTGAATTGGCACCTAAAGAAACATTACATTTATTGTTGTGCTTTATATTTGATATACATATACTCGGCAACTTCCACAAAAGCAGGGTAAATGCATTGGCTGCATGTATTCCCGAGAAAGAGAGAGCGAGCATGTTCCCGAAGAGATATTAATGGAATCGATGAAAAAAAAAAAAGTATGGCGAGTTGTGTCAAAATGGACATCTGTGCTGTACATCATTCTGGGTATCTTATTTTCATGTTATCAAAGTACCATTTGCAGGTTTTTCTTGTTTTTGATAATTACTACCATCTCATTGTTTCCTTTAGTTGAACAGAAGTGAAAATATTTGGATTCTATCTATCATAAACATTCGACTTCTTTTTTTTGTTTGTTTGATTTAGTTTTCTTCATTTCAGAGCTAGCATCAAGTAAGGCATTTAGCATTTGATTCATTATACAGCATCCAGTCATCAATAGAAGAACAAAAGAACAAGATAAGCTGGTACTTATCAAACTAGCATTGGATTTTGTTGAAGCAGAAGAAGTAGTTTTTTGGGAAGGAAAAGAGAAAAAATATAATAATATTTCTAACGTTGATCAAGTTTTTTTGTCAAAGGTAGATAGTGTTGCACATACTCGACTCTATTCACACTTTGAGTTTTTATTATAAACTTCTATCATCAGAAAGATAATCACTACATAATATAAAACGAACAGGTCCTGGTGGGTAGCAGAAAGTAGTTGTTCTATTTCAGTTGAAATGACAAAGGAATCCACATTGGCTCAAATCGAGGAGATATCTAAAATGGCACACCAGAATGGAGCTGATGGAAGGCTAAGGTCTTTGAGAGCAAGTGATATGCCACATCCGAAGGAGCTGGAGGGAAAAATTCATATAAAGCAGAAACACGACTGGAATCGTAGTATGGGGAAGATAGAGTTCATATTTTACAAGGCTGTGCTTATTTCGTTATACATACTTTATGGTATATTCAGGTTTTGCCAATTTCGTTATAACAGATTGAGGTTGAGTATTCTAACTATTCTGAATAATCCTTCCAGTACTCCCCAACTTATTGAGCAAGATGTGAAGAACCTGAAAAAACTGCCCAAACAGCTAGCAGCAATTCTGGAAGACAAACCATCATACACTGTTGGAGGAGGTTTGAGAGGTTTGCTTAACGACGGAAGTGAGATCGTATGCTGGTCTGTATGTGCCGATATAAAGCATATTAGCCTATATGATCACAATGGCTTATTGACGAAAAATGTGCAGGATTTTAGAAGACAAGTGCATTCACAGTTGGCAAAGTACTATGGGCCACAGAATATTCCAAAATTTACTATCCACGTTCCGCACTTACAAGAGAAATATAACGATATTGATGATATTGAAACTTCGGATGACGGAAAGAAACCAGTCATTGAGATATCATTACTCTCCTCTTCAGATGGTCGGAGAACAATAGTAGAATTATTGAAAACTCTTTCAGACCTAAAAGACAACAAGGAAATACAAGATTCGGATTTCACAATTGATCTTCTTAATAATCAGCTTCTCGATTTAGTGGGTCCAGAACCCGACCTGATACTTTGCTTTGGGCCAAGGTTAGAATTGAACGGGTACCCCCCATGGCATATCCGTCTCGCTGAGATGCATTGGGAAGCAGACAACAACGAAGTTCAGTATGCAGTCTTCATTCGTGGTTTACGCAACTACTCCAATGCAAAGATGAACATCGGAAAGTAGCTGGCTTTAAATACCATTACCATCTCAATTGTGAAACAGCAACACTGTAAAATATCGATATATGTATAGAATTTGTATACAAGTACATTTCACAAAGTCATTTAAACATGACTAGCCCAGACAATAATACTTTTTGTTAGCATACTATTGGACACGCATAACCTTTCAAAAATATTGTATTTTTTAACGAATAAAATCGCGTGCTCTGCAATAATTGTTTTCGTCCGGATTTTCCTTTTTGGCGACTGCCTCTCCTCTGGCGAAGAAAAGGATTGCCTGGCTGAAAATAATTTTTTGCCCATGTTGTATTCCTTTGATATTTGTTGATCTGTACTTTCATTCCTCCTAAAATACAACAAAAAGCTCATATTGTGTCTTGTTGATTTCTATTTGAAAGAAAACAAACGCTCACAACCATTTTTTTTTCATTTTAGTTGATCCCTGTAAGGAAACTTTTCAACAAAAGGAAGATAGAAGCATCAACTGTTCCCTATTGTTTTCGCTGCAATATTTGGCCTTTTTTGTTGAATCAGAGGACCTTCATTGTGATATTATAAGTATGTTTTATTAATCCATTACTAAATCAATCGATTTCCTAAGTTCATTGAATATTTTGAAGTGGAGATCAAAAGTACGTGGTGTCGTTTCTTTTTTAGTTTCATTTAGTGATTGGGGATCCTTTTTTTTTCTGATGGACAAGGTTTGAGATTGAAAATTGATTTATTTTAATTCATTGAGAATATTCACTAACTTTTAACAAAAATTTAACTGTATTTGGCTCAAATTACACGTTGGAGAGAGAAAGGGTGAGTTGAGGATGGTTTATTTTTGGAAAACCGTAAAGTAATATTATGAACCGCAAATTTATTTATGAATCAGATGCTTTAGGTGCTAGTTTTGCACAAGTATAAATTTACATTAGGAAGAAATTCTACTCTCACCTCATTCTCCTCCTTTATGCGTTGTTGACCATTGCTGTCACTTTATTCTGAAATCAGATTACTAGTTATTCATAAAATAAAATGGGTTTGTTCGCTTCCAAGTTGTTCAGCAACTTGTTCGGTAACAAGGAAATGCGTATCCTTATGGTCGGTCTTGATGGTGCTGGTAAAACCACCGTTTTGTATAAGTTGAAACTTGGTGAAGTCATCACTACTATCCCAACCATTGGTTTCAATGTTGAAACTGTGCAGTATAAGAACATTTCATTCACCGTTTGGGATGTCGGTGGACAAGACAGAATCAGATCTCTATGGAGACATTACTACAGAAACACTGAGGGTGTTATTTTCGTCGTTGACTCCAACGATAGATCCCGTATTGGTGAAGCTAGAGAAGTTATGCAAAGAATGTTGAACGAGGACGAACTGAGAAACGCCGTATGGTTAGTTTTTGCCAACAAGCAAGATTTGCCAGAAGCTATGTCTGCTGCCGAAATTACCGAAAAACTGGGTCTACACTCCATTAGAAACCGTCCTTGGTTTATCCAAGCTACCTGCGCCACTACAGGTGAAGGTTTGTACGAAGGTCTAGAATGGTTGAGCAACAACTTGAGTAACAAGGAGTAAGATTTCACAAGTTAAATTAAACTTCAAAATGAAAACATGGAAGTAACGATCCTGGTGTTTTACTGTGTATACCAGCTTTAGTAGTCTTCTCTTTCTTACTATCTTATATCTTTTTTATTCCTTGACCTGTTTTAATATACTCTATTTTTACTTATAAGGTGACACATCAAACAATATCATATATTAAATATAATAACCATATGTTATTCATTGCGTCAAACGGTCCAATAGACATGTTAGTTACTATTAATTGATCCGTTTTGAACTATATTCCAGACATTTGTTAAATATCTCGGCTTTGAACAAAAATTTGTTTTGGAAGTCTGTTACAAAATTATTAACCCTATTCTGACAATGACCGCCAAAACATTAAATATTATTTCGCTATCTACCATCGGGGGTCATTTCGGCACTTCAGTTGAAAGACATGTATAAATTAACAAATATCTGAATATATAATGAACAGATAAGTAATACTCAATCCCAGTCCCTAACCTCTCACAAATCGAAAGAACAAAACTCAAAGCTTTTGTTTCAATAAGTGGATTAAAAAACCAACCTGCTTACCAATGAGATGGGGAGGGCGGGAGAGAGGAGAGGTGTGCAAAAATGAAAGTTAAACTGGTTCCAAAATGAACGAAATCAACCAGAAAGCAACCATTTAGTAATTTCCTCTCTTTTTATTCCTGCCTTACTCTAAAAACATGAATTTTTAAATATATTTTTATATATTTATTACGAATTTTTCGGTTTGTGATTTCACAAATAAACGATGATTGATACTGAAAAAACAAAAGTTAGATAATTAGTGATGACAAGTATTTAAAAACAATATTTTTGACATATGTTAATAAATATGGATTTTTTTTTTTTAATAAAAATTAAAACAAACAGGGACTGTTATTTGTTTCTCCAGATCGCTTGATCTTGAAACATGTATAGGTCCTTTTCTGCATTTATTTTATTCATTATTTTTCTTTTCTTTCTTTGTTGTGGGGGGGGGGGGGGGGGGTTACAAATTCCATCTCTTCCTCTTTGATTACAAGAAGTAATCAGGTGTCTTTCTGCTGACAGTTGGCTCGCCCGGTCTTACTGACGGATCATATTGCAGGAATTGTCTGTTATGGTTTTCATCCACTTCCATGATAGCGGCCTGGTTACCACATCTGTAACAGTAGTTTGGTGCACTGAAGATTGTGACTACGTTCTGCTGGTGCGACCAGGCGTAGCCCTCCATCACCAGCTGGTGTGCTCTTGCGACTAACGAGAGGTCGTTTGTGTGGTTGAACTGCTCACTGATGTCCTGGCCGAAGGTGAAACCCGCACCTCTGGGACTGATACCCCATCCACCTCTGTCGTCTGGGTCCGACCACAGCAGATCGCACATGGGGCCCTCGTGTGGCACCTCCTGTATTCTATTCAGCTCCCTGACCTGGTCGATGGTCTCTATCATTGGGGAGAGCCCACCGTGCAGACAGAAGATCTTGTTGTCGACCAGCGCGGTGATCGGGAAGTAGTCGAACAGGTCCGTGAACATCTTCCACACGTTGGCACTGCCGTACTTCCTCAGACACTCGTCGTAGAAGCCGTACACCTGCGTGATCTGCCGGGACTCGTGGTTGCCCCTCAGTATCGTGATCCTGTGCGGATACCTCACCTTCATGGCCACCAGGTACGACACCGTCTCCACAGAGTAGTAGCCACGGTCGACGTAGTCGCCCATGAACAGGTAGTTCGTGTCCGGACAAGGCCCGCCGATCTTGAACAGCTCAATCAGGTCGTGGAACTGGCCGTGCACGTCGCCACATATGGTCACCGGCACGTTGATCGGCTGCACGTTCTCCTCGAACTGCAGCACCTCCACGGCCATCTTGCACAGCTTCGACACGTCGTCCTCCGACAGCACCTCGCACCGGCCGAGCCGCTCTATCCACTGGTCCAGCTGCCCGATGCTGCCCGCGTTCAGCTCGAACTTCGCGGCTCCCTTCTCGAACGCCTCGTCCTTGAACGCCTCGTCCACCTCGTCGCCTATACTGTCGGCGTTGCCGTCCTTCTCTGCCAATTGATCCACCGCGTCATGCATCGGAACATCCATGTCCATGTCCATCACTGAATATCTCTGAAAACAATTAAAAAGGGAGTTGTGGGGGTGTGATGTGTGGGGGGGAAGGTAAGTTCTGTTCTTTTTTTCTTTGCTTGCACAACAAACTGTCTTCCCTTTTGTTACAAATCAATAGCTCTAACATATTTAATCTTATACCAAGGGGCACTTGAGTTCTTTGAAGTTAGCAATTCCCCCGAAGCACAGCACAGCACAGCACAGAGAGAAAGAGACACCGTGAAGGTAAGAGTAGACAACCGTGAAGGAAGAGAAAGGTGAGCTACAAGACACCATGAAGGGAGGGAAAAGAGAGACTGGGCGAGAGAGAGAGAGCAACAACAACAACACAGAACACCCCGCACACGCCACCCTCCCCCATGGCGAAACAAACAACGGGCGACAAAGCAACAACACAGAGGGGCGGGGCAAAAGGCGAGAGGCGGGAGGGGCAGGGGGGGAATCACGTGGAGTACGTATGCATGTATATACCTCAACACGCAACACCATGTGGTGGACACGTACACCAGTATATATGGTGGGATGGGGCGTGTGACTCAGTACGTATAGTATGAGAGTGTGGGAGAGAGAAGGCCGGGTAAGATGTGCACAGCTTTGCGGGAGGGAGGAGAGGGAGGAAGGAGAGGGAGGGATGGCAATTGTTCTGGGCAGAGAGACACAGAGACACAGAGACACAGAGACACGGCGCAGGAAGAAAAAAGAGATAACGTGGGACGCCGGGTCTGGGTATCCCGTGTCAGGCTTTTTTCTTGGGTGCGCGCAACTCATTGCAGCTGAGCCATTATATAAAAGGCGTCCCTTTTGCATAACTTCTTTGGAATTGGGCCAAGTGAGACTGTGAAGTTCTCTTTATAGAAGAGGAAAGCGTCAATTGCAAGCACGAGCGGGATATAAAGGTAGAAAGGGGTGAAGAAACACGGTCTTCGAGAAACAAGTGAGCGAAAGTAATAAGATCCTTTTTGGGGGAAAAAAAAGGGAGTTGCGATAACAAGGAAATTGAAAACTTGACAAGAGGAATGGCTGGTGCAATTGAGAATGCTCGCAAGGAGCTGAAGAGGGTGAGTCTGGACGACCAGGAGTCGCAGTACGGTGCTATCTACAGTGTCTCCGGTCCTGTTATTGTGGCGGAGAACATGATTGGGTGTGCGATGTACGAGCTGGTGAAGGTCGGGCACGACTCGCTGGTCGGGGAGGTGATCAGGATCGATGGCGACAAGGCGACGATCCAGGTGTACGAGGAGACCGCGGGTGTCACTGTCGGGGACCCCGTTCTGCGGACTGGGAAGCCGCTGTCCGTGGAGCTGGGACCGGGGCTGATGGAGACGATCTACGACGGTATCCAGAGACCACTGAAGGCGATCAAGGAGAGCTCGCAGTCGATCTACATCCCCAGGGGTATCGACACGCCGGCTCTGAGCAGGGACATCAAGTGGCAGTTCACACCAGGCACGTACAAGGTTGGCGACCACATCTCCGGCGGTGACATCTTCGGGACGGTGTTCGAGAACAGCTTGCTCGAGAGCCACAAGATCTTGCTGCCACCTAGAGCCCGCGGTACTATCACGTGGATCGCGCCTGCGGGCGAGTACACCGTGGACGAGAAGGTCCTGGAGGTGGAGTTTGACGGCAACAGTTACGAGTACTCTATGTTCCACACTTGGCCTGTCCGTGTGCCTAGGCCTGTTGCTGAGAAGCTGTCTGCAGACTACCCATTGTTGACTGGCCAGAGAGTCCTGGACGCCCTGTTCCCTTGTGTTCAGGGTGGTACCACCTGTATCCCAGGTGCGTTCGGGTGTGGTAAGACGGTTATCTCGCAGTCTTTGTCAAAATACTCCAACTCCGATGCAATTATTTACGTGGGGTGCTTCTCTAAGGGTACTATGGTGATGATGGCAGATGGCTCGGATAGGGCCATCGAGACCATCAATATCGGAGACATGGTGCTAGGCCAGGACGGCAAACCAAGAACTGTGGTTGCACTACCTAGGGGCTATGATGACATGTACAACATTGAATTGGAAGGTGAAAGCGATCTTTCATTCACTTGTAACTCAAGACACACATTGGTCCTGAAGACACAACAGAATATTCAAGTAAGTGATAAGTCCGTCACTTACCTGGCATTAGGTACAATAATATTAGAGTCCGAAGGGCGTGCCATCGACATGGTCCAAGAAACAACCGAGACATTCTCCACCAACGGAGAAGCTGTTGAGTTTGCTCAAACCATTGACAGCGCTGCAATCCCTTGGACCTTGGAAGTCAGGGACATGGGCTTACTAGGCGCTAACGTTCGCGCTCTAACGAAACAATCTGTCAACCCAGTGTTGTTACAGACGCCTCACTTGGAATGTCAAGCTGAAATCAACCCTGACCAGGCTTCAGGGCTTGCATACATCTTGGGTGCCTGGTTGGCATCTAGCTCTAAATCCATTGAGCGCATAACCATTCCAAGCAACGATAACAATACCACGTCTAAAATATCTGCTATTCTTTCATCCCTAGGTATGGAACATAACATCTCAACGGAGACTTCCACCATCATATATTCCCAGACAGAAAGTATTCCATTGATAGACAACAACAAGCATGTAGGAAACGCTAATGTTACCGTTGACCAGGAAGTAACTGAGAACGTCAACAACATTTCTCTGAGACAAGCTGCAGTTAACTCCAATGGCAGATCATTAATCAGTGCCTTTTTTGATGTCGCAAATTCAATGCTTGACCAAGATTCTGCCAAACACATCCCAACCGACTATATGCATGACACATTTGATGTTCGTGAAAACTTGTTGGCTGGTTTCATTGATACAAAGGGTAGAGAAAATTCTCAATTTATTCAATTAGAAAACGTTGAAGAAGAGTTAAGAGCTGGCATTTCAAAATTAGGCCGTTCTATTGGTTTGAGATGTTCGAATATTGAAAACACACTCAGATTATCTGGTAATAACTTGGATGCTGTTTTCAAAAACAGCGCAAAGAGCTGGAATATGTCTCAGGGATATGCCAATCAAATTTCATCACAACTAATGAACTTCACAGTTGAAAAACTAGAAAAAGACAGCTACTATGGTATCACATTAGAAGATAACTCCGACCACCAATTTTTATTGTCCAATTTGGTTTTGGTACATAACTGTGGTGAACGTGGTAACGAAATGGCAGAAGTATTGATGGAATTCCCTGAGCTATACACTGAAATTAGCGGAAGAAAGGAACCTATTATGAAACGTACAACTTTGGTTGCAAATACCTCCAATATGCCAGTTGCTGCTAGAGAGGCTTCTATCTACACAGGTATCACGCTAGCTGAATACTTCAGAGACCAAGGTAAGAATGTCTCCATGATTGCCGATTCTTCTTCAAGATGGGCTGAAGCATTAAGAGAAATTTCTGGTCGTTTGGGTGAAATGCCTGCTGACCAAGGTTTCCCTGCTTATCTAGGTGCTAAGTTGGCTTCCTTTTATGAAAGAGCTGGTAAAGCTGTTGCTCTGGGTTCTCCAGATCGTGTTGGTTCCGTCTCTATTGTTGCCGCTGTCTCTCCAGCTGGTGGTGATTTCTCCGATCCAGTTACAACGGCTACTTTGGGTATCACGCAAGTTTTCTGGGGTTTGGACAAGAAGCTTGCCCAAAGAAAGCATTTCCCATCCATCAATACTAGTGTATCATACTCCAAGTATACCAATATCCTGAACAAATACTATGACGGTAACTATCCAGAGTTCCCAGTTCTAAGAGATCGTATGAAGGAAATCTTATCCAATGCCGAAGAGTTGGAACAAGTCGTCCAATTGGTCGGTAAATCCGCTCTATCAGACAGTGATAAGATTACTTTGGACGTTGCAAGTTTGATCAAGGAGGACTTCCTTCAACAAAATGGTTATTCATCGTACGATGCTTTCTGTCCAATCTGGAAGACATTTGATATGATGAGATCGTTTATTGGTTATCACGATGAAGCTCAAAAAGCCGTGGCCAATGGTGCTAACTGGTCCAAGCTATCGGAAGCTGTTTCTGATGTCAAGCACTCAGTTTCATCCTCCAAGTTTTTCGAACCTAGCAGAGGTGAAAAGGAGGTCCACGGTGAATTTGAAAAGTTACTAAATAATATGCAAGAAAGATTTGCTGAATCAACTGATTAAGGAAATTCTATTTTTTTCTACTGTAATAAGTACAATGCTCTCTATTCTTTTTGTATTCTTTTGTTCTGTTTTCTTTCTTTCCTGTGAAGTGGGAGTTAAATGAGTATTTAAAAGACACAAATCATTTTCATTTCATTTTAGTTTTTATACTTTTTTTATCTCTTATTTCCCTCTCACCCTCCTGGGATTTACTGGCTTTAACTCCTCAGTAAATTGAGACCCATATTGGAATTTATACATAGATCTTTATGTCCTATAATATCAAATCATACAATCTCTCTCTCCCTTATTTTCACTAACTTAATTGAAATGAAATAGTATCGCTGGGATAACATCCCTAAACATATTTCCCACCTTAAAATACAATGTCACACAACATTAGCTGTTTAAAACGATCCAAAAATATTTTTTTAAAATTATAAATAATATAACCCTATGAAATACCTCTAGATACTTTTTAATTTATATTTTTTTAGATATGGAATGCAAAACAATAATATCTAACTATCATTAACGAGCCAGAAATGAATTCATTAACAATAAATGGATTTTAGTGAGAAAAATAATGTTACAATATCATCTCAATCCGCTTATTTGGATCTGGCTCTCACCTTCCGTCTCTTTCTCTTAAGTCTTCTAACTCTCTTCTTTCTCCACTTAGCACGCATCGTGAAATGTATGTGAGTGTATTGGTCTTTTAAATGTAGAAAAGAAGAAACTGTACATTATGAAAATGGGTGAGAAGAGAAAGAAATTGGCTTTGCAAAGAACCCACTTCTCTTATATAGTCCAAGAATCGTGGTACTGTGCGGGCCTCTGCCTTCCCTTCCCTCCCCCCCCCGAACCTACCTCATCGCCGAAGGTTTCCTCCACCACTCCCAGCTCCACACTGTTCCCCCCACCTAACAAACTCCCGTGGCCCTGCCACTTCGCTTGTTAGTATCTCGTTACCCGGGGTTGTACAACACAAGTTTTTTTTTTCAGCATTTTTTTCTCGATTTTTTGGTGCGTGCTGAGAAAATTACCCAAATTGGTAAGTTTTGTAAGGCAATGGCCCAAGCTCTCTTACTCTCCCCGGTATATCTTTTGTGGTGACAAAACTTGATTTTTGTACTAAGTTTCTCTGCACGTGATGTACTATTTTTTTTCCATCACATTTCCCGGCATTGCCGGTTATTTTCAGCCTCCCACGGACCAGTCAGTGAGAAATATCAAATGCCAATTTCCCAGGGCAAACTCGCGGTCTGCAGATGCTTGGATCACAACCAGTATTATTCGGTGTGTGGGTGCAATCGAAGCGAATTAAACAAGTTGTGACTGTTATCGTTGGCCCCTGCTAATCTTTGGCCTTTCCACCTTTATTGAGCATTTCGGATTAGGGTTTATCATATTGCGATGAGCTTGAATTCTACAATTAGGTCATTTCAGTGAATGTATTTGGAAATAAATAGTATATGGAATCGTATAGAGATATTAATACTGAGGCGATGAGATTTGTTTTCATAAATATGTACAGGAGTCGATTTATTGCTCATCTTACACTTGATTTATTTTATTTTTATGCTTCTAGTTACACTCTTGTCTGATTGCCTTCAAGAGTTTAGACTCCAACTCTTGTACTTCCAATTGATCCAGGATGATGGGTAGCTGCTTTTCTGTAAGCTGCTCTTGATCCATCACTGGAAGATTGAAGAAAGACAGCTCTGAACTTTGTTCTGTCACGATTTTGTCCAAGTGCTTCGCTCCAAGGTAGGCCTTGTAGTTACGGTAGATACGGTAAGTTAGGTAAAAGCCAGGTACATTTGGGATCAACGGCAGTAGTATCAGGGGGATCGTCAATGGCAACCCGAGCAGACAGTAGATGATCTGGCGTCTATGGTATGCGAGCCCATGTGTACTCAGTTGCCGCAGCGAGCTTAGCAGTTCAGAAGGATCAGGGCACTGTTTCAATGGATAGTAAATGTGCAACGGCAGCAGGTGATGTTTCCCCAGCTGTTTGTTCTTGTTGTACTCAGCAAGAGTGATTCTGTCGTCACTGTCCTTCAGGCGTTTCAACAACGCGTCCTCATTCGGTACACTGGCGAGACTGTCCTCAGTCCACGGCACAGTGTCCAGCAAACGGTTAACATAACCGACTATCTTCTTGTTGTACCCTTTCTCAGACTGTCTCATCTTCTCCCACAGCTTCAGCGACTTATCGACAGTCCATTTCTCACAGCGGATTAACACCGATGTCCGATTCAACAGATCAGCTCCATGCTTGTAGTACACAAACGGCCTCTTCTCACGTATCGGTATTACCAGTAGTTTTATTGGGTCTTTGAGGTACTGCTGCAGCGATCGCGACTCTATATGGTACAACCTCCGACTCAACATATTGTTTGAATCCCTTACTCTATTTTATTTTTGGAAGATGACTATAACTTCTGACTCTTTTCTAATTTCAATATACCAAAGGCAACAGCAAATGACGTCAAGTAGGTTCGTTCCTTATCCGCATGCCTCCTTCTCATCCACAAACCGGAGCTCCCTACAACTCTGCCTCTATTTTAACTTCTCTGTAATGTAAACCTTATTACCATCTTCAGCTAGGCCAACACCCCCACATACATTAAATCTAAAATCACGTGTGGGGCTCTATACCTTATCTTGCTGCTAACTTATCACTGCAGGGCCATGCTCCCCCCCCTCCCCCCCACTCTGCGCAAGCCGTCCCGGTCACCTGCGCATCGCCACCTGGCAGGTCCTTTTTCTTTTTTTGCTACTTGGCTTGCTTTGCCTTTCGCTGCTGGCCAGAGAGACGGCTTTAAGGAACTGCTGCAGAACCCTTGTGCTCTCACAAATAGAGCCGTGACGTACCCTAATTACAACCCTAGGGTAAAGACACAGAGAGCTTGTTTTAGCACAACCCTAATGGGTATCACCATTGGCGAAGGGACTTTTATAATTTGGCAATTTTTTGTTTCTTTGAGATTCCGGGTAACCAGTTAGATCGGTGTGTGACGGGAGACGGAAAGGGCCTGCTACATGGAACAAAATCCCGACGGAAATTCGAGACCCTAGGTTTTGTCTTTTGGAATTTCCCTCTGGAACAAACGGTCCCCCTCGTGAATCACCCGGTCACATTTACAGCGGGCACCGAGGGCGTTGTGTGCTGAACGGAGCTCGGAAGGGGGACACAGACAGAGAGCCGACGGGAAGTTTTCCTGCAGCATATTCTCTTCAGGGACGACTACTTTTTCTGCGCGTTCTGTTGGATAGGCCACGCACGTCGGGGGTGGGTCCGGCGGAATATCGAGGTGGAATTTCGATGCTTCGCTCGATCAGAGCACCGTGCAGGTCTGGAAATCGCGACGGGATTTTGGACTTTGCGGTAAAGAAGGGTGTCTGGCGGCTATCGCTGTACTTGATGACTCAAATGGCAAGGGCCCACGGAAAAGGGGCGGTGGAGAAAGGTGAGCGCTGTGCGAAGGCGAGTGAAGGAGAAGAGTTGAATGTAAGTTGACGTGAGCTGCAATGTCTTCCAGTTCCTTGCATTTGCGTCATTGTCTTTAGCAAGAGGTCATCCCCCTCGATCTTAGTCATAAACAAAAAACAGTGCAACGGTACATCGAATATGTGAGAAAATGGGCTGGATGTTGAATAAAGAAAAATTTTTTTCTTATGCAATGTTTCTTACTCAACTAGTGGACGTTGTTGATAGGCATTTCGAATGTATATAAACCCGGTCTAATCTGTTATCTTATCTATCTCTTATCACCGTAGAAAGTAGACAGAAAATATCAAACACCAGAGCTACAATGACCGGTACTAACCCATACGCCCCAAGCCCTACGGACTTCTTGTCCAATGTTAGAAGCTTTCAGCTGATCGACTCTACGCTTAGAGAAGGTGAGCAGTTCGCCAATGCCTTCTTCGACACCGAGAAGAAGATCGAGATAGCCAAGGCCCTCGATGACTTTGGTGTTGACTACATAGAGTTGACGTCTCCCGTTGCCTCGGAGCAGTCTTACAACGACTGCAAAGCCATCTGCAATTTAGGATTGAAGGCCAAGATACTGACCCACATCCGTTGCCACATGGACGATGCGCGTGTCGCTGTGGAGACAGGTGTGGATGGTGTTGATGTAGTCATCGGCACGTCTAAATTCTTGAGACAGTACTCCCACGGCAAGGACATGAACTACATCGCCAAGAGTGCCGTCGAGGTCATCGAATTCGTCAAATCCAAGGGCATCGAAATCAGATTTTCTTCCGAGGATAGCTTTAGAAGTGATCTGGTCGATCTGCTAAATATCTACAAGACAGTGGATAAGATTGGTGTGAATAGAGTCGGTATTGCTGACACTGTTGGATGTGCTAACCCTAGACAGGTCTACGAACTTATAAGGACGTTAAAGTCTGTCGTGTCCTGTGATATCGAATGTCATTTCCACAACGATACAGGGTGTGCGATTGCTAATGCATACACTGCCCTGGAAGGTGGCGCAAAACTGATTGATGTTAGTGTACTGGGTATTGGAGAGAGAAATGGTATCACACCATTGGGTGGACTGATGGCAAGGATGATTGTTGCTGCGCCAGACTACGTTAAGTCCAAATACAAGTTACACAAAATCAGAGACATTGAAAACCTAGTAGCTGAAGCCGTTGAAGTCAACATACCATTCAATAACCCAATTACTGGTTTCTGTGCTTTCACTCATAAGGCAGGTATTCACGCTAAAGCAATTTTAGCGAACCCATCTACATACGAAATTCTGGATCCTCATGACTTTGGTATGAAGAGATACATACATTTTGCCAACAGACTAACTGGCTGGAATGCTATCAAGGCCAGAGTGGATCAATTGAACCTAAACTTGACCGACGATCAAGTTAAGGAGGTTACCGCTAAGATCAAGAAGTTAGGCGATGTGAGACCACTTAATATCGATGATGTTGATTCAATAATTAAAGACTTCCATGCTGAAATAACCACTCCACGTCTTTCTGTTTCAAACACATCCACAAAAACGAGCAGCATCGATCTGCAAAGCCTAAACTCTATCCCAGAATCTCACGATGAACCTGTCAAGAAGAAGGCGCGGGTCGATTGACTGATTTAGGATAAGAACACTCATATCACTACTTATCATTGTTATTTCGTTATATAGACCACGACTTGAATACCAATTCTTTCATCAATTTCATATGCATAATATAATAAAGCGATTTTTTATGTACATTGATTCCCTTAGTTAACGTTTACGACATTCAAGATCAATAATGTGCCAAACGATTATCACGTGACAAGTACCCAATCAGTTACTGTAAATCCCTATGTGAATCATAACTAAGGTTGTTGCGTACACCAGGTAGTGGAGGCGACGAGGGTGCTTCAAGAAACATTTTGCGCCGTCCAACGACGTATGCTTGTATGTGTTTACTAGAATAGCTAGCTATCCATCCTTCGGACAATTTAAGACTTCACCTCGCCTTTAAGCCTCTTGACCGGGAATTAGTTTAAGGGGCGGGGTGCAGATGACGTTGCTGCGCAAGGCACTTTGAAATGCACAGTTGTATGCTACTTACCTCCCACATGGTTGTAAGAATGGAGGGACAGATTAACAGCCTCGAAATTACCCTGTGCCACGATTGCTTGTATTGTAACTATTTTCGTAAAATTTGTCCGCATGGCCTTTCAACCACGACTATGTTGGTCTCCGCAAAACAAAGTTCCGGATTAAAAAAAAAAAGAGACTAGAAATGCTGTACTGTTATTGGTGGAATCGTGACGTACCTGAGAAAGTCTGGAGCAAGTAAATGAAGGGTATTTTAAGTGGGTGAGTGATTATCGCTAGGCTTGAACAAATGGCTGCGACAATATACTGACAGGTGGGGGGAATATCCGACAAGTCCCCACAGCCCTTACTTTCTTGAATTTTATTGGGTTTTAGATTCTCCAGCATCACACAACAGAAGCATCACAAACTTTCCTGTGACCGGGGCAGTTTTTAATTTTGAGAGGGACATTGCCTAACCTTTACGAAACTAGAACACATACTCTTTCGAGGCTCAAGGCATTATAACTTGTTTTTTATTTTCTCTTGGATATTCCTTTTGCTATATATTTTTACTTGTTTGTGTTTAGAAACTAGTCTTCATTGTCTCACTTTTCTTTCTTCAATAGGTTTCGTTATTCTCTTGTTGAAAGCTAATCATCGATACTGTTCAAGATATTAAAAACCTAAAGTAAACTACAAAATGTTGCGTCAAACAGCTTACACACTGAAGCAAAGCAAAAACATAACACCATGCTACAATGCCATAAGAAGATATTCTAACATGCCACCACCAGTAGGTGGCTTCAGCTCCTCCGGTGGCAGTGGTGACAGTTTCAACAAAAGGGAGAAGGCCGCTGAGGACTACTTTGTTAAGCAGCACGAAAAAGAACTTCTAAAGAACTTAAAGGAGCAACTGAAGCACCACAAAGAACAAGCCCAGGACTTAGAAGATAAGATTGAGAAGATCACCAAGAACTGAAAGAGAATGTGATTCAAAATAACACTCACTCATTTTGAAGAACAACCGGACCCACCAAGCGTAGTAGGTAAACCAATAAAACCACATAGAGTGCCAAATAATATATTCAAAAAAAAAAAGAGGAAACACAACATTAAGAAAGAAATAGTAAAATACAGCAACAAATGAATAGCATCTACGAATAAAATAAAGCATACAAAATTGATATTAGAAGATTGGTGATATTAATTTGTAGTTGCTGTGTCTATTCCCGAAATTCTATGATGTCAATGTATGCTTAATATTTTATTTTGTTTTAATTTATTTTACTTTATTTTATCTTATTGTTACTTTTATTATATTCTTATTTTTACCATTTATTTTCATTAAATGACATATTTTGATTGCGCAAATCCATATGATTTTCTTTATCACTATCCTACAAAGCAGAATATGAGATTGCCCTCGAATATTGGACAATTCCTATATCAATTCTTCCTCTAATATTTTTTCTTTCTCTTTTAAAACTTTGAATAAACTCCTTTCTTTGTCTCCTGCAAAATTATATATACACACATTTACATATTCCCATCTAATACTACTAAATCATCTCATATATCCTTCATGAGTAACATGTACTGTACGTTGAAGTATCGGTCTTTTTTGTAATACTTCAACCCAATATGATAGGCCCATACATATAACCCAATCACTACTCTCAATGCGGCACGTGTAATTTAAGGGTTCTTCCCCAGTGCTGCGTTGACCTTAAAAGTTTTGTGACTGTAACATCCGTACATCTTGAAAATTTACAATTCAACGTCTAGTGTTCAGAAGTTTTTTTCCAGCGTGATCGGAAATTATAGTTCAGCTGGTTTTCCTTCTAACCCATTTCGGATATCATCTCCAACACTACTATATTACTAACAACACACCGCACAAACGTTAAGTACAGACTACGAAAAACTTCAGATTTTTCAAAATTTCAAAACTGTATAACTTGTTACCCGGACTGTAGCTTGTTACCCGTCCTTGGCCATTCAATGAAGAAAAAATTTCAAATTTTCAAAAAAATTTTTGGGTCAATCGAAGGCCCTCTCATCGGTTTTCGTCAGGTTTTGCACTAGTTTCTTACCCATAGACGACCGGAAGGGCAGGTGAAATAATAATGAATATTCCCCAATTGCTGGACTAGCCCTCAACTATATTGTAAATTAGCTCTATTTAATACCATTTGTAATACACCTTATTTTTCTGCAGTTTTTAAGGAATCTTCTTGTTTTTTGATTCAAGTCCACATCACCGAACTAGATAAACAATAGTAGAAATGTCTGACGCTGCTATCTCTTACGCTGCCTTCATCCTAGCTGATGCTGGTGTTGAAATCACTGCCGACAACTTGTTGACCTTGACTAAGGCTGCTGGTGCCAACGTTGACAACGTATGTGAATTGAACTGTTATTAATCAAACTTCTTCATTAAGGGTATTTATCATGAGCAATTGGAAATTTGAATCATGGGAGCAAACTCACAAACTGTTTTCGCAACATTATTAATTTGACTGTTAACCTTTTAGAATGCACAACACACAATAGTATAAAAACAACAATAATAATAAAAACAAGCCCAGCTCATTTATTGCTTTTATTCAATTTTTGTTCGAAATGCCATGAAAACCATTAATGAAAAATAATACTCAAGTATTTCAAATTATTAAGAACTTTTTACTAACATGAATTTTGCATTTATATTTGATATCTTTGATTTGAATTTGATCCTCTTTGTTTCCTTTGCTCTCTAAAGAATGAACCCCATTTTCTGTCCCTTAGTTCTTTCATCATTGCTACGATACTAAGATTACATCCCCTCGTTTCCAGGTACTACTAAGTTAGAATTGCACACCAATTGCATGCTTCAACTTCAATGAGAGTTATTCTTCATGGTAAAATTTCCCAAAATTTATCTAGATTCTGATAAGTGAATAGCAACTTACAGTTGCAACCTACAATAATTATCAAGACTTCCCAATTTTTCCATTAACGAAACAACCCATCTATGATAAAAACAAAAGGGCAGATAGTTTGGTATCATCCTAACAGAGGAACACCAAAGCATCAAAATTTGGAAGATATTTGATTCAACAATGCAGCAATTTAAATAGGTCTGGGCTGATGTCTTCGCCAAGGCTTTGGAAGGTAAGGACTTGAAGGAGATTTTGTCCGGTTTCCACACTGCTGGTCCAGCTGTTTCCGCTGGTGCTAGTGCTGGTGCCGCTGCTGCTTCCGGTGAAGCTGCTGCTGAAGAGGCTGCTGAAGAAGAAAAGGAAGAATCCGATGACGACATGGGTTTCGGTTTGTTCGACTAAGCGCATTCCTTGCATTCTCCAAATATTTGTATCCTCATAAAGCAATTTTTATATAATAAAAATATCTATCTAATTCATTAAGAAATGGTTTAATGTTTCTTCCGCACTGAACTTGACCTGGAGTTCACTTTATCCATTAAATACATACCCACATCCTAATCAAAAGATCATGTAATACGCTATACACGTGAAATTATTTGTAAACCCGATGACCTTTTGAATACCCAAAAAGTTCCGACTTATATAACTTGAAGTGCCTGATTGTAGTTGATGGAAGTAATCTCCTATCGAAAGCTTTTTATTATATTCAACAGGTCAAAGTACTTGATTTTAGACCCATGATTTAATGCCCAGCAATATTTGAAATTACTGACTACAACAATTTGAAGGAGAAGAGCCTTAGACGGTCTAACTATCATTCTTAAAAAACATCGACTTTCCAAGAATAACTTAGCCTCAAACATAGTAAGATAAAAAAAATGGTACGAACTTCGAGTACTGCTTCATATTTTATGCCACTCTTTTGCTCTAATAAACCTGCTGTCGTAGTGTTGGCAACTATTCTGTCCAGTTTCATATTCTTAGCGGCCTACCTTTCCTCCACATTACTGCTAAATAAGTATGATGATCCAACAATGTTTGCGCCGAATGGCCAAGATTACTTCAGAACATTCTTACTTGGTTTTTTTTCACCATATCTTTTATTTTTTATGAAAGTGTTTTTGCTCAATATCGAATCCACACAACGTTTGCTTAATCTGATTGTGGACTTTCCAATCAATGATACATTTTTCTTGTTAATCCTGATAGGATTGGCTTATCCACAAATTCAAGATGGCCATACGCATTCACTTGGTAAGTACCAAGATGGTGATGACGCATCAGCAGTCCAGTGGCATATCATACCTAGGCAGTCGTATATTTTTGGAATATCATGGTCCTTAAGTGAATTCATTATATGTGTCATCAAAAATATATTTCAATACCAAGAAGTCATACTTTCCAATAGTTCGCTCCCAAAATCGAATAGTGATAGTTTCAAATCCTCTTCTCAAAACTTGACGATAAATAGGCATAACATTACGCTCTCCAGTTGCATAGCCGTTAGAAGAAAGTCATCATCTATCTCAAATAACATCTATTCATCGGAGCTGGATGCAAATAATATGAAAGCGAATTACGGGACAATAACTACAATGAATCACAACAGCTGGGATAACTATAAGAAAAAAAACAGCCACCAGCATGAATCGAAAGCTAAAGATGCAACCGGAATTACAAAAAATGATTTAAATGATGATACATTAATTTTAGTAGATCCTAAAGATAATTCTTTGAGAATAACCTCTCTAAGTAGAGAGGGAGATCATATTGACAGAGCTGAAGAAAGTGAACCCATCTTTAAGGAAAAAAGAGGTTTTACATGGGTACGTTGGAGAGATAAGAGCTACACCGATATAGATAATCAAATTACTGATGGTACATCGGGTGTGAACACCACCAATCATGTTGACAATATCATTGATAAAATTTCATCTATCAAGGAGCAAAAAGCATACTATACTCTACCACAACTTAACAAGTTAGGTAAAAATTTTGTAATTTTATCACTTGTTCTAGTCAGCAACATATGGATGACAATTGGTCAGTCATTATTGATGTCCATTTATTTCATTTACGTAAGGGGACATGAGGACCTATTCTCAGATATTGTGATATATTTCGGCGAGAAGGACTTCCCATATTTCATTATGGTAGTCTTTCTTCCCTATATCACTCTAAATTTTTTTGTGAACACATTCATTTATCTGCAGGACACATTAGTCGAATGGTTCATTGATCCCTATTTGAATTCTACATTGAATGGAAATCCCGGAGGTCGCAAATACTCCTCATATTTGAACATGGACAACGCCCTTTTATTTTCCAAGAACCCCGTGAATAAGCCTCCCAATAGCAGATTTAACCAGGACTTATCAGCCTCTTACGATTCTTCCTCTCTATTAGAGAGCTCCATGTTGTATAATAGCCACGCTGCAGGTGAAGACTACGAAAGTAATGAGCCGACATTTATTAGAGCAGCAAAGTTAATCATTTCAAAATGGAAAGTTATCTCAGCCTCGGACCAGTTTGTGCTAACAGCAATGTTCCTATGGGGACTCACTGTTTTTTTAACTGGATTGGCAGCAACAATTCCATATGACTTCAACAACTTGTTCAATTCTTAACTGGAGTTACTAAAATTAAAGTTGAATTTATGCTGGGCTATTAGACGTAATAAACCGTTTTGTTGTCACATGACTTTACACTGCCAGCCATTTTTATAGCTTTTTCTGTGTGCACATTCAGCACCTCTGACAAAACATCGTACAAGCATGAAAATGATGAAAAACACCTCTTAGAGATCGTGAATTCGCTAAGAAAACAGCGAGGAGAAAAAGAATTTTGGTCCATGAACAGCTATTAGGACTCAGCCATCTATGCATTATTGATGAAGAGTCTCCGATGGATGGTGACATGGCTTAACAGTGCTAACTAAAAATGTAGAATTTTAGTGCTGGTTAAGACAAAAATACAATTCAAATGCGTCTAAGAGAACAGATCATTCAATTTACACCTATTAGAAAATTTCTGTGCTGGTAACAGTTATTTCTTTCATAATAGCTGAGAAATGCAATGATTCAACTGTAGTTAAGTGCGATCCGCTACGAATACCGGAAATATGGCCTGGATCAACGTCTTGACATGCATAAAATAATAGAGTTGCTGGTTAGTTGTATCCATCTGACCTGTTTTCTGTAATTGCCAAGGTATAAGTCCGTTGTCCCAATCTTTTTCGATATATAAACGTTGGAATTACCTACCCGATTGACTATTATTAAATATGGTACCATGTTCTGACCCAAACTAAATAATATCAGAAGGCCATTGTGAACTTTTATTTTTGTGATCGTGCCCTCACTTCCAATCAGTATCGTCCTTGAAATTACCAAAAATAAATAAAAAAACTTAAACAAGGTGAATTTTACAGCAGTTAAGCATTATGAACACCAAAGAAACATACTTGCATTCTGCAAGTTTCGATGCACTAAAATCATTTTTGAAAAAAAATGTATCGAACGAAATGATTGACTTTTTAGTCAAGAAAACTAATGATATCATTAGAATCAAGCGTAGTTCTAATAGCAAAACAATTGAGTTGAGGAACTTTATCAAAGTTCTTGTTATATCCTCAAACGTGCAAACACCTACCTTGATATCGACAGCTGTTTTTTTAGATAAATTAAGAGCAATAATACCTTCCAATGTTTGTGGTATTGAAAGTACCCGACATAGGATGTTTTTAGGATGCCTTATATTAGCAGCGAAATCATTGAACGACTCTTCTCCTTTAAACAAGCATTGGACTACATACACCAGAGGTTTACTAACTCTTAAAGAAGTCAATACAATTGAAAGGGAATTATTGTCATATTTCAATTGGAATATCACAATTTCTTCAATTGATATTATTGACTCCATAGAACCGTTACTAAAGCCAATTATTAGCCAAGTTGAAGCTAACAAAACTGCGACGGAACAACCACTACCTATCCCACTTTCTTCCCCACCATTGGAGAAAATGGTTTCTACTGCAGTGTGTACTACACCCATCCAGCATCAATCTACCCTCCCAACTAGTCCATTGTCCATGACATCACCTTCTTCAGTTGCTAGCACTTATTGTGAAAATGCTTCACCCATGTCACTCAAAACAGTCAAGCTTGAACATCTATATATTTCAGATAACTCTTCGACACCAAACTTGTTGGACAAGACTAACGAAAAATTGAATTACGGAAAATTGCATAACAGCTACTATGATTTGAATTCATATGAAGATAATGTTGTGAATAGCCTAATTGATATGCATAACATCAATGACGACCTCGAAAAAATGGCTACAAATGTGACAGAGACCAAATCAAAAAGGTCAAGATGGTCTTTGATTTTCTAAAATATCATAAAAAACTATTGAGTAAGAAATGTGACTATCTGCTTTGGTCGCAAATTTTTTTTACCGTTTTGCTAATATTCCAATACATTTCAAGCATATCTGCATACTGCATTAACATTTTCACAACCATAACCTACAATTCATTATTTTATTATGTAACACAAAAGAAAACGTCTGCATAAATTTTCCGAATATATATTATATTACATTATTCATGTTCAAAATTTTACAATTGTTTATGCTCTGTAAATTTGAAAGAACCATTTAGAAGTTGAGTATATCCATTGAAAATACTCTCAAAAGATGCACGTTGTATAGATACATTCAGGGCTTCAATTATACAAATCATCATCACTGTTATTATTTTGTCCAAAATCAGCACTGCCATTGCTAGTTGAATTTTCGTTTACTGACTCTACACCAGGAAAATTCACTACTTGACCTCTACTTGCTTTCATTTGTTGAGAATATGCTTCATAACGACGTAACTCAGCTTCCGATACTGATTTCTTGGCAGTTTTCATAGCTTCAGAAAAGTGCTCCTTTGTAATGTATGGAACTGTATCGTGTTCCTCCAATTCTGTGTCCATGTTATCGTTTCCTTCATTAATGCTTTGCTTTTCTTCTTTTCTTTTTAGAAACTCCCTATGTGCTTCAATTGAATCCTTAATGGCAAATTTAGCCGCTCTTTGAACAATGTACGATAAATCCGCACCTGAAAACCCTTGTGTAGCCTTTGCTATCTCACCTAATTCCAAACCCGGTTCTAATGGTGTCTTCCTTAGTTGCGCCTCTAATATTGACAGTCTAGCAGGTTCATCTGGCAAAGGAACATAAATCAATTGATCAAGCCTACCTGGTCTCAAAATTGCTGGATCAATTTGGTCAGGTCTATTAGTTGCGCCTATAACAAATACGTTTTTCTTAGCATTCATACCATCCATTTCGGTCAATAATTGGTTTACAACTCTATCTGAAGCACCTGAATCACCATTCATACCACCTCTTGCTTTTGCAATAGAATCTAATTCATCTAAAAACACAACTGTTGGAGCAGCCGCTCTTGCCTTATCAAAGATATCACGGATATTTGATTCAGATTGCCCATACCACATACTTAGCAATTCCGGACCTTTAACAGAAATAAAATTTGCTGACACCTCTGTTGCAATAGCCTTTGCAAGTAAGGTTTTACCTGTACCTGGTGGTCCATAAAATAGTACACCCTTTGAAGGAGAGAGGCCAAATTTAGTATACTGATCTGGATGTAGTACAGGATATTCTACAGTTTCTCTAAGCTCAGCCTTGATCTCGTCTAAACCACCAACATCTTCCCAAGTTACATTTACACTCTCCACCACTGTTTCACGCAAAGCTGAGGGGTTAGAATTGCCTAGTGCAAACTTGAAATTATCCATAGTCACACCTAGTGAATCAAGTACTTCGGCATCGATTTCATCTTCTTCGAGGTCAATTAGGTCCATTTTCTCACGAATTTGTTGCATGGCAGCTTCTGAACATAAAGAAGCAATATCGGACCCAACATGACCGTGAGTCTGCGATGCAAGATATTCTAAGTCCACGTCATCTGCAAGTTTCATGTTTTTAGTATGAATACGTAGTATTTCCAATCTTCCAGTGGCATCAGGAATGCCAATATCGACTTCCCTATCAAATCTTCCATATCTCCTTAAAGCGGGATCAATGGAGTTAGGTCTGTTAGTGGCAGCAATGACCACAACGTTTGATCTTGCTTTCATACCATCCATCAGCGTTAACAATTGAGAGACCACTCTTCTTTCAACTTCACCATTCGTCTTATCTCTTTTAGGTGCTATAGAGTCTATCTCATCAATAAATATAATGGCTGGTGCATTCTTTTCTGCTTCTTCGAAAGCCTTTCTTAGATTAGATTCTGATTCACCAGCCATTTTTGACATCACCTCTGGCCCATTGATTAAAAAGAAGAACGCACCAGTTTCATTTGCAACTGCCCTTGCCAGTAATGTTTTACCGGTACCGGGTGGGCCGTACATTAGAACACCCCTAGGTGGTTTAATACCAATAGTTTTGAACAGTTGAGGATGTCTTAGCGGCAGTTCAACCATTTCTCTAATTTGAGCCATTTGCTTACGACATCCACCAATATCGTCATACCCAACGTCGTTGTTGCTCTCCTCATCCTCCCTGTCAATAGCCTCACCCTCCCAATGTATTACCGTATCCTGGGCAACAACACTGTATTCTTCTGGCTCAATATCGACTACTTTAAATTCAACGGCTCTCATACCTCCACGAATAATAAAATGATCACCTTTTTTGACAGGTCTATATGCCTCTACAAAGTAGGGCTTTAGATACACATCAAATAGGTTTCCAGAGATTCCTTCCACTGTATCAGCAATAGGAAGAACGGAGATCCTTGTAGCATACTTAATGTCAGGACATGGGTGAATCGAGACCAGATCACCTAAACGTACTTTCAAATTGTTTCTCACTACACGGTTAAGACGACACACACCATCCTCAAGCTCATCGTCAATTAGTACTATAAGCACAGTTGTTCTTCTCCTATTACCCTTAACTAACAAGGTATCACCCCTGAACAACTCTAGCTTGTCCATAGTATTGGAGTTAATCGCAATCACTGAATTGTCGTCATTGACAGCATCATCAATCAACAAAACATTGGCCTTCTTCTTTCTCCTTAAAATCGCGGTAGCTACAGAGTCATCCTCCTTGGGATCAGTGCCAGAGGCATCTAAGAGCTTCTTTTCCTGGTGATCAGGCATTTTTGAATATCTTTCAAGCTCCTTTTCTGTGGTTTTTTCCTAATACAATAACAACCCAACAGATTCAAGGCCGTCAGATATACTCAATTGATGTACTTATAGCCAAGAAGCTTCCAAAACGCCCCTCCCCTTCGACTACTTAGTCATTTATTAATAGAATAGTCATTGTAGTCATAGTGATTGCTACAAATTGAGGGATGATTCAAAAAAGAAGGGGACTCCAATAACGTTACCCGGCTCTACGTATCATGTGAGAACACATGTGACTATTAATGATCGTCGTATACGTATTTACTGTGGTCATATTTTGGCGGCCGATAATTGCATGTGTCGCAGTGCAGCTTTGTGGGCAGGCCATGCGTTGTAGAGACGACAACACTTAACTCTTGCTGCTAAATTGGTGCTACAGTGCTGTAAAACCTGTTGGGTTCTTTTGATTTCAATCCGAAAACGAATAGATGACAGTTCTTTGCTCACAGATTATCTTCTGCGGGACTCTGTCACACAGTTTTGCTGGGTTTCTTGTCGTAGATAACGGTGATTTGCACGCTCTGACTAAATTCAAATCTATTGAAATTTTAGTGATTTCTGACTTCCTTTTCCAAACTTACAATTGAACCTGTAGATACGCAAACACAACCAATTAAATACTCATCTTGCTAGCAGACAAGCAGAGAAACTGTGACTTGAAATGAGGAGATACGGTAGAGTTTGTGGGAAATCCGGGCTGAAGCTGGTGCTTCCTAACACTGCTCGTAGCCAAACCGTTCATATTGGTATGTGGGCTCGTTCGGTGTCTACAAGAAGCATAGGCAGTGTTGGAAGCTACCGATTCTATTCCACCAAGTTGCCACCCAAGCTCACGTCGGAATCATATCCAGAGATCAAGAGAGACCAGCGTTTCAAGACGTTGGATAGTGATGATATTGCGCACTTTAAAACTTTCTTGTCCGAGTCCGAGTTGGTTGAAGCAGGGGAAGGCAATGACAATCTTGCTGCCTTCAATGAGGATTGGATGCGTAAGTATAAGGGCCAATCCAAACTGCTGTTGAAGCCAAAAACTGTGACCAACGTTTCTAAGATTCTCGAATATTGTAACGAAAAGAAGATAGCTGTGGTCCCACAGGGTGGTAATACAGGTTTGGTTGGTGGATCCATTCCAATATTTGATGAAATCATACTATCTCTGGCAAACATTAATAAAATCAGGGAGTTTGACCCTGTTAGTGGTATATTCAAATGTGATGCCGGTGTTATTCTCGAAGCAGCAAATGAGTATTTGGAAGAAAATGGATACATATTCCCACTGGATCTTGGTGCTAAGGGATCTTGCCATGTAGGCGGAGTGGTTGCCACTAATGCTGGCGGACTTAGATTATTGCGTTACGGCTCTCTGCATGGCTCTGTATTAGGTCTTGAAGTCGTTTTGCCAAATGGAAAAATTGTAAACAGCATGCATTCCTTGAGAAAGGACAATACCGGATATGATTTGAAGCAACTGTTTATTGGATCAGAAGGAACAATTGGAGTTGTGACTGGAGTATCCATTTTGGCAGCACCAAAACCGAAAGCTACGAACGTTTGCTTTTTAGCTACGGAAGATTATGAAACAGTACAGAAAGTCTTTGTTAGAGCAAGGCAGGAATTGTCTGAAATCTTATCAGCGTTCGAATTCATGGATGATAAGTCTATACTTCTTACCAAAGATCATTTGAAGGACGTCCCTTTCCCGCTGGAGAGTGAATACCCATTTTACATTTTGATAGAGACATCGGGATCTAATAAGGACCATGACGACAGCAAATTAGAGTCATTCCTAGAGAGAGCAATGGAAGATGGATTAGTTGTTGACGGTGTTGTTGCTCAGGATGAGACCGAATTGATTAATCTATGGCAATGGAGAGAAATGATTCCAGAATCAAGCCAATCCAACGGTGGTGTTTACAAATATGATGTCTCCCTTCCATTGAAAAGCATGTACTCTCTAGTTGAGGCTGCTAATGAAAGGCTTACCGCTGCTGGATTGATGGGTGATGCACCAAAGCCAGTTGTATCTGCTATCGGTTACGGTCATATTGGTGATGGTAACCTACATTTGAATGTTGCCGTGCGCGAGTATACAAAAGAGGTTGAGAAATGTTTGGAGCCATTTGTTTATGAATTTATTCAGTCTCACTTCGGTTCTGTAAGTGCTGAACATGGCCTCGGTTTCCAAAAGAAAAACTACATAGGGTATTCCAAAACTCCAGAGGAAATGGAGATTATCAAAAATCTAAAGAACCATTTTGATCCAAATGGGATAATGAATCCTTACAAATACATATAAAGAGATAAATAATACTCATATTCACAATTTCATAAACTTGTCACTCATTTACGACCAAGTTCTTATCAGCACTCTAATGAACAACAAAGTAAAATGTATATAATCCAACGGATACAATATTGACACAAGCACTCCTACGCTCAAAAAAAAATCTATATACGCTTCAAGTAATTACTTTGTCACTCATCAAGGTACAAATCCACCTTTCTTCAAGCTCTGTATAGCAGCTGAGCTGATATGTCTAAATCGGGCAGGGCCTAATGGAGTTCCACCGTACCATCTTGTAACAATTACCAGTACGTTAGCAATGTTAGTACGCTCTAGTAGAGTCAGAAGCCGCTGTCCAGCACCAGCTTCTCCACAATCTGAGCTACCCTGCTGTATGTCTTTAATTATAACATCATTCCCACCCTGTACCGTACTTTTTTTATTGGACTTCTTCACAGACTTTCCACTATCGTGTTGTACTGTACCAGTCCGCCATGCATACATATGCATATGACTTGCTTTTGCGACCTGCTTATCACCCTGAAGCTCTGCCAGTAACTCAGGTATGTCTGCTTGGTCCTTTAGCAAACAACATCTGCCCTGAAACTTTGACTTTCGGTCCACGATAAGTTCAGAAACATTCCATTGCATTTTCCATTACCCGTGACAGCCTTGGCCTTCTCTACCACACATCTTTTACTCCGAACTCAGCAATAACTAGCTACAAGATCAACTATTATGTCATAATTCTTCTATTTTTATTGCTCCGTTGCAGTTACTGAATAATGGAAGCTTCTATGCTTAAAATGCACAATTTGTACAGGTTTCTCTGTGCGGCTCTCGAGAAAATGCTTACTATTTAAGGTTATTAGGCAAGCTGCGTAGAACATGTTCCACACTGTCTGCAGGCAACACAAGAAATGCGTGCGGGGAAACAGTGCACTTGCGGGTACGGAATAATCACCAAGACGTTTTTCCGAAATATTTTTTTTTCTTTGCATTTATAGTGCTCAAGTACATATATTCAAAATGGGTATTTCAGGGACCTTGTGTCCTATTAATTCCGATTCCAAGAAAACCATAGCTCCTGTATATCCTAATATAGAAGTAGAGGTCAAGTCTGTTCTCATAAGGAGGTTTCAGAACTGGTGAAAGTTTGAGGCTGAGGAATTTAAAGAACTACTGATAGGCGACTATTTTTTTTGACTAGGTAAATGTTTGTGCTGCTTAGGGAAATAATACATCGGTCTTCTTCAATTGTATCCTAAGTTATTTCTGAAGACACTTTTATTAGAAGGAAAGGACATGTCTCGCAGTTTCAGATTTTCGGTTTCAACACCTTGTAATGAGGATGGTAAGCCCTCAGGATACAGACTGTTCGATTTGAAGGACAACCGGCTCCAGCCAGTGAAGTTCGAGAAGTTTGACAAGCGGTCTGATATTAATACAAATGTTGAGATGTTCTGTTATTTAAAAAGAGCGCCCGATACTGAAGAACCGGGGACGTGTGAGGAGCCGGACTACATGTTGATCAGCAAGTCCAACGGCTACATAGAAATCATTAAAGATTACGAAAGAAAAGTGCGGCAAGCTCAAGAGGTTCGTCCAGACTTTCTGTTGAGATGTACACCCGATGAAGGAAATAATCGAAATCCAGACAATACTGTTGTCGGATTAGAGTATCTGGGGGGATTGCTTTATTGCTGTACTAGTTCTGGAAAGCTTTTTGTATTTATTCTTAATTTACCGAAGGAATACATTCAAGTCCAAAATTTGAATATATCAAGCTCTCGTGTCACAGCGAACACGTATAATCAAGGGGGGATAACCACTCTGAATGTATCACCAGAGGAGGCGAAATTCAATCAGTTAGTGTCACATAACAATAACTCGAAACTACGGAATATCTGCCATTATTTGATTCCCATGGAAACTTATCATCTTAGTGAGAGTATTTTGCAGTATTATACCAATACATGTTACAAGGATATTACCACATACAGGACGTCTATATATATACGTTTGGACCATGGAGTTACAATGTTTCATATCAACCCTTTGGATCGTTTCAGTTTTCTGATTTCCTCAATGAGAATGCCCCTCATGATACGAAAAATTATGCTGTCTATGACGTTTATAAATTTTTTGAAACGCTATCTGGAGAAGAAAACGATTCTCGAACAAGCGCTAGGTGAAATATCATCTTGGGACAAAATATCAGAGAGGATGGGGTTCATGAATTTACTGTACATGCTCGAGAGAGAAATATTAAGTGAGCAAGATACTGAAGCGCATCTTTGGGACGAAATAGTACATTTATCAGGTACTGTTCTACTGCACTCAATAATTGTATGGAAGCAAAAATATGGAACTTCAAGAGACGAGATACAGACAATATTTAGACGACGTGCTCGCCTTGCACAACCTAGTGTCACAGATATACTCCAACTTTCAGGGAGACCAGTTTTAAGAACAGATCATAGATTAAGACGTACAAATGTGGAATTTTTTGATAGGGTTGAAGTAGATATTCCAAATCCAGCAAAATGGGAAATTGAAGGGTTTCTCAGAAATATTAAAAAAAATGTTTTCACATCAGATTTTTTGGTTGTCCAATTACAGCCAACAGCATCAGCTGGTATGAGAGATGTAGATTCATTAATTGGAAATGAAACAATGACATCATTTTTAACCGATAATTATCGTAATATGGACATTTTTATGATTGATAAATATCTCACCTTTCAGGTATTCCGTCCTAAATATCTGGACGAACCGGTGATTAAACTGAGTGGTTTTCCTTCGGGCACTAACATGAATACTACTTTAACTAACTTAAGAGAAGACAATGAGTTTGAGTATTATTTGTCGTTTATGAACAATTTCAAGAAGTTGTTTGTATTCAATGAATCCTTAGTGTTCATCTTTGGAAGTGGAGGAATACTTTTCCTGGACAAAAACATGTTGAAGAGTGCAAAACATATTGAAAGGAACCTAGATAGCTCAATATCCATTATAAAAATCGAACTAGGGTTAATTAACGATATCATTTTGGTTATTGATCGTTACGAACAATGCATGGATTGTGACGGACACTCCATTGAGTTTAGAGCAGTTGTATCGAACCTCGCAGGCGAGCTTAGAGTTATTAAATGCAACATCACACCACATTCAAAATTTGGAAATGGGGAAACAATCGATCTGTTAAGAATTTCAAATCCCGGAAAATTTGTTGATAAGATATCATTTCTGTCATTTATGGAAGATAGAAACGGCAAGAGGAGCGGCAAACGGTCAGCATCTGAAAAATTAGAGAATAGCACAACAAGAAAACGCACTAAAATGTAACACTTTGGATAAACACCCATTTCCATCTGCATATCGAGATATGACGGCATTGTAGCATTTTATCACGTATTTTACGAGAATTGTAAAGTATGTGATGTTACAAAAATTGAAGGCCCTAAGGAGTAGTTTTTCCGGTACACTTCTGATATTGTTAATGTCACCGCTTTCTATATAAAATTATATGTAGCCGCATTTATAACAAAATGGTCATGCCTTTCCAATTTTCAATGGATCCTAATCTGCAAAAACACGAATGCACCAATGTATGTAAGCAAAAAATTTATATTAACCTTACATTCTCATATCTACAGCTATGATATAAAACTTGAATAAAATAGTTCTTCATGTTACCTATTAGTTATGAAATCATTGAATTCTTGGTTTGTATCTATACTATTTCTGAATGGCTAAACGAAAAGTTGACCTCAAGCATTCCCTGTTCCAAATTAAATTTTTCTTTATTTGTCTATTTTTTCTATTTTGATTTATTTATTGATGTAGGTCGTTGTACATAGTTAGATACAAGGTGAGGAACTAAATCCTGATTCCATTTTCACCCATTCATCTTCATCATAAGCACAGTTGGACAATTTTTGGGCATTTTCACAATGGTGGAAGAACAGCACATAAATGTGCAACCCATTTTTAGTTCTCCATTCCTATAGAAGCTACACTAGTTTAATTCAATAAGCTAAGTGTATGCCTACGATGTTTGAGAAAACCTATAATGATTCTACGGGTTGGCTACTTTCTGTAAATCAACTTTTCTTTTGCCTCAACGATTACGTGGTCTGTGGGAGCTGTCATGTTCTAGTACGGAGCATGGAGAGAATGGAGAAAATGTACCATAAGAAAAGCCATATTACAAGCGTTAAGGACACAAAGCAGGAAATAAAGCAGCCAAAGGGGTTTGGTACGAATGTTTTTCTTCAGTAGTTAGCAAATAATATGCGTTAAGTTTTCTCAAGTACATTTTCCTCAGTAGTATTTTGTAACCCTTCTGCACACTTGCCTCTAAAGGAACAATTTTGGATGGAGGATTATGTAAGAAAAATGGGAGCTCACGATCCATTGAGGCAGATTTGTCCTATCTGTATGAACACATACCTCTGTTTTGATCATATTGCGGGGAGAATTTATCTTGTACAACCCACGAAGAAATGATCGTTTGTTCTATAGCAGTTCTAACTGGAGAAGAACAGGAATTTTTGTGAACTTGAAGTTTAAATTCTCTGCGTATGTAATGAAAGGTAATGATTGGTTGCGAGAGCGATTGTCTAAAGCCCCTCCTTCCATTACGGAGATTTAATAGGGGATTAGGTGGTAGCTCAGGTGAAGTTGAGATGATTTTTTGCCATGGATTCTATAAGCAATTGAAGTTAATTGTGTATCTGCAATAATGAACAAACGTGTTCAAGTCCTCCCTTATGTAGGCTAAGTCAGCAATTTCCTGATCATTCAGTGTGTATTCAGATTCTACTTTTACTACAGTAGGTTGCAACAGCATCATATTGCTTTTCTGATAATTAAATCAGCAGTAAAATCAGTAAATAAATGATATACCAGCCGGCCAATCTTCTGCACTGTAGCTTACAGTGTTTGTTATCTTCTTACTATTTTGATCATTTCTGATTCATTGAAACTGCTACAGTCAATGATGTATTACCACTAAACTTGTGACACAGAGAATGATATTTAAAGCTAATCATAATAATTGAAGATACTAAGAAGGGTTCTTGGAAATTTTCAATTTCAAGTAATTGTATGGCCTCATGATATATTTGTAGAGTTTATTTCAATTGGAACTAAGCATGCTCTTTGAAGTTGATATCGATATGGATATTGTAAATAACGATATGAATATTATGAATAAGGAAAAAACCATACCAAGTGAAATTGAAAATAGGAGGATTTCCCATAGTTCAAACATTTATTATGATTCACTCTCAGAGAATTGTAATTTTAATAACTGTGTCATGAAGAATAAAAGAAATCAAGACGATTTGATTTTAAGATTAAACAGAGGTGTTGACAACGAGTCAAAATTAAAAGAAAGCCGGCCCAAACTGAGGATTATCATTGCTAAACTAATGAAAATCAATTTTTGGAAGGGAATTACTCTCATCAACAGTATTATTTGCATCGCCATATTTTTTGCAGTAAATTTGAATCACGAAGAAAGTATAGTTGTTACAACTAATGTGCGATACGATAATGTTAGAACTAGCCAACCATCCGTGAATGAGATAAAAGAAATTTATAAAAGTATTCCAGGTTGGGATGGTAATAGCTATACTACATTAGGAAATCAGATCGGTGAACAGTCAACAGAGGAAAAGCAAGCACCTTTAGAAAAAGGAGCTAAAATTGAAAAGAAAACAAAAAATAGTGATATTAGCGAACTCTCCAATGATGTCGAGTTCTCTTACACCAACCTTGCCTCGATGGCATTCAATAGCAGTGGAGATCTGTCTAATCAACCACAGTCACTGCAAGAAAAACATGAAGGAGAGATTAGTGGAAAGGTACGTAGCATCAAAAAGGCTACTAAGTCCAAAAATACAGTTCAAACGCCACCATGGGTTAACTTTAATCCTTCAATTCAATGGCTTGAAAAGTATCAGTGTTATATAAAATACGAAAGAATGAAAACATCAGCAGATTTGGAGAATTTTGTTAGCATAACCGCCAAAGCATTCGATAAACAATTTAAGGAACTTAATGCAAAACTGATTCCATATATTGATGCCGAGCCACCTGCAGATTTAGCTTCTAGAATGCATGATATTGATCAGAAATATAAACTTGATGAATTGTGTGAAGATGTATCAAATTCAGCAAGGCTACAAAATTGTGAGAAACTAAAGGTAAAGTGGAAGCATGAAGCTAACAAAGAAAAATGGATGATTCTATCTCAATATTATGCAATTTATCCTAACGTAATTAAGGTACCACTTGAAAGCAACTCAACTAACTGGTCAACTTATGTAAAACGCAGTAGCAGTATTGAGTCTAGAGAACCAAGAATTATTATTCGACCAACAGATGATGGTAATGTGGAACCGATCGTATTTTATGATACAACCGAAGAGATAGACAATGGGAGATCGATTAAAGCAATTTTACCACATAGAAAGAATGCACCAGATATCGATTTGAATTTTTTTGAGTATACTAAACATAACACGGAGTTTCAGGATCCAATTTTGAAGGACCTTGATGAAGGTACAAAGCATTCCCATGGATCAGTTCAATATATGAATAAATTGTCGTTACTTGAAACGAGCGAGAATGATCTAAACAGTGGGTTATGTATGGCAGCATAATCCTTCGCAATTAAAATTGATAGTAATTTCTTAACCGACTTCTTTTTCAGTTTTTTATATTCTATTATATATATATATATATTTGATATGGAAAAGTGAAACATTTCGTACATTACACGTAAGTTGTGTTTTCTTGATGACCTCACTGATAAATATCTTAAAGGGTACTTGTTGACATAAAAATGATGACCATTCCAAACGAAATAGAAACCACAATTAAGATCAACACTGCCAGCATGTATGTTAAACTATTCTCTATATTCACTGCACTAGTTTTTGCACTTTTTATTTATCTGATCATTAACTTTAGAATAATAAAATGATCATATCTAGATTGGTATTTATAGCATTCTGCTATTAAGTAATATGGATCCTTAATTAATGTTGCTGTTACGTCTATCAAATGAAAAGAAGAAACTAACAAAGTATTCTTTTCGATAACTACTTCCCATAAACTAGGCATTCGATTGAGTTACAAATTTTTAAGTCAATTCAAGACAAAATTCACGTCGCAAATAAGTCAATTAAGCTGTAAAAGAGATTCTGAGAATAATGAAGAGCCTCGTTTTTATTGAAATTTTACATTCAATTTTTAAATATATTTTCTTTTTTGTTGAATATATCAACGTACTTATTACTTTACAATGTGAAGCTAAAAGTGTATGCAATAACTCTAAATTCATTTTTAATTGATAAGTTTAAGTCTTTTGAGATCAATTACTTTCAGGTGCTGCAATCAAGTCAAAGAATCGATGGTTATGAAAACAAGTTAACTGTATCACAAAGTAATTAATAAATGCAATGTACCTTTGTTTATTTAAAGAACAACGAGACAATATAACTTCAAATTTCACAACATAAAGAAAAAATTGATATATTAAAGCTTCTCATGTTTAGATTTTTGGTTGTTTCTGATTATTTCATATTTGAACGAGTCTGGGCGTTACTATTCTTTTCTTATTGATGCCTAATGTGCTTAACTACTTATCTGAGTATAATAAACACATTGTACTTTTACTCATTTAATTTGGAACGTAATTTGGAGAATACTATTTCACCTTTTAACTAGTATTTGTGACAAAGAAAATATTTTTGTTATTGTGCTATTAATATGTAATATTCAAAATAAAATGCATTAAGACAAAATGCATGCTTGTGCAACTCAAAATACTGTTATTAATTGTCATAGCCAAAATTTGGAGAACTAATCGAATATACCATGGATAAGTAAAACCTAATACTGCAGTGTACACATATTCAAAGATATGTACCAAATGATGGTATTTGCTAAGAATTAATTCAGATTGTCCGTGACTTATTTCCATATAACTTGTAGTGGTTTTTTCTTTACGATAATATTTCGCATTTGGTTATGGTTCCTGTTGACTTACTTTCCAAGCGCAAACAGCATCACCTTTCACAATTAAGCACAAATGATATCCTAAACTGTTGAAATTGTTACTCACTTGATACGAAGTAGCACTTATAGTGTTTCAATTATAGGTCCTCTGAATGCAAAGAAAATTATAAGGTTGATACCCAGGACATTTTTCTACTTATTCTTGAATCGATAATGGGCAAAAATATCTAGGCATTGTTGGTAGAATATCAAAATGATTACAAAAGCTGATCTTGGGAGTACTTCTATCACAGAAAGCTTAACCAATCAAAATAATTACAAATACCGTTGAAAAGCACAAAGGGAGCATTTGAGTCCTTTATCGCCAGGTATGAAAATGTTTATTTAAGGAGGTATTTGCTAAATAAAGATATTTTTGTTTTTACAAATAGAAAATTATGTTATGTTTAAAAATAAAAGAATGATTGATTTACCACCAACAACACTACTAATATTCATGTGTAGTTGAATTTTATGCAAGTACACGGTTAAAGTATAGATTTCCGTATGCTCAAAAAAAAAATTATAATTATATTTCTATGTGAGGCGTATTCATTCTATAAACTAACAACTACACAAATTATTTTCAAATATCTGACATGTTAGTGAACTACAACTAAATTAATTAACAGAATCAAAGAAATATCTGGTCTCTTGGCCCAGTTGGTTAAGGCACCGTGCTAATAACGCGGGGATCAGCGGTTCGATCCCGCTAGAGACCATTTTTTTGCTTCTTCTGAGTCTTTTTTTGTAAATCAATTAAATCCATCAACTTTAGAATGTATATAAATTAAACTATGGGATAGTTACTCCAGTTTTTTACTCTGGTATAGGACAAAAATGGGATGAAAGGATATATATTAGATTACGTTTAAAATTATTTTCGTTTCTCAATTGTACCACTTCTTGCAGGTTTGAGCATTGGCTTAAGCGGGAGATATCCTGGAGCATTCAGAGCTGGGTATCCTGATGTTGAGGGAGGCATGCTATATGTGTTTGGAGGTGTACCGTAAAACATTGATTGATTATATTGGTTACTAGTAATTTGAGGGGTCCCAAACTGAACGCCAGATCTTGTCGGTAGTACTATTGTCTGTGGTGGTTGTGCAATTTGATGATAAGTGCTTAGTTGTTGTGGTGACTGGTCATAGATATTTTGTGGTTGTGTTTGATACGGTGATGGATAAAAATTTCTGTACGGAAGTTGCGCATTACCATTGATTTTATTTCGTACTGATGCTGTTTTGTTATAATTGCGTGTTTGTTTTTTATTACCATTATTCTGATTAGCTCCAAATGTTATATTATTACTATCCTCCTCCTCCTCCAATTCATCATCATAGATAGAGTTCTTGAACTTTTTCTTGAACTTCCGCTTTGATACCCTATCAATACGCAAGTTATTTTTACCATAGGATTTATCTGAAATATTTTTTTCGTTTTTGAACCGCGATACATTTACACTTGACAATATTGTTGGCTGAGACACTTCATTGTTCGACATTGTCCTTAGATTATCGAAAACGGACGAAGTAGCATTCGTATCGCTCTGTTGATTCTTTAAGTTGTAAAAATACTGGCTTCTAAGCTCGTTCGCTATATTCTTTCCTGAGAAGGCACTACCATCGTCATTGGGAACACGAGAAGACCTCTGCTTCTGACATTCGTCTCCAAAGTGGCCCTTTTCTCCACAATTATAGCAATAAATCGAATGCATAGGTAGGGTTTTCTTGAAATTGTCTTCATTTTTCAATAAGTAAACTCGCCATACACTAGGACAACGATCTCTGCCATGTCTCGGGCTATTGCATAAATTACAGCTCAGTTTCTTCCATTTGTTTGGGCAGTGCATTCTGTAATGCCCGCTTTCGCTACACAGTGCACATCTCATTGTCGTCGGGCATTGCTGAGGGTAATGGTCGTCCATAATACCACAATATGAGCATATTACATGGGGGCAATCGCGCTTCATATGACCCTTACCTGAGCATTTGCTGCATTTTGGTTCGGGTGCCTTGATAACATTAGCGTCACTTTCATCGTCATTGGCCTCATTAGCGCCAAAGTAACGACCTTGACCCCTCAGATTACGGAGCTCCTCCGGATCTGCATCCACATCTTCAATAGATGGTGCAACTAACTTCTTGTCGCCTTCACTGTCCTCTATAAAAGTAGCCATACTATCTTAGCAGTATCTACCCGAATATTGAATTTACGTTCTGCTCTAAGAACGGCTGTCGTTGTGATGGTTCTTGTACTTTACTCCAAGGGTACGTGGGACTCCTTATCAGCGTATACAAGAAATGGATTACGAATTAACCTTATTCTAGTTGACTTTTAACCAAATATGGGTGATAAGCAACGTCAAATAGCGCTATTAATAGGGTTGTTATGAGTTTTACTTGAGTTATGCGCTATGCAACCAAGTTTCGGTCTTAGTGTTCTTACCAGTGAATAAAAATTTAGTATTTTCTAATGAGAGAAGATCCTTTCTTATCAAGTCTTCTGCTTGCCCAAGATGAAAAAGCAAAGTAATTTAGATAAGAATAGTGATACAAAGGTGATAGGAATAAAAGAAGAGTAATCCAATAGTTACTGTGGTGCTTCCAATAGCTCTATTGCCCTGTTATCGTATTCGAAAGCTGTTACGCTTCTTACAGAGTCGCTAGCGTGATGACTGTTGGTTTTGTTTCGCTTAAATATCTCAACTCTTGCTTCACAAGTTTACTTTTCTAAATTTTTTTTTTTGGCAGAGCAATTTTTCTGTTCGTCACGGTTAAGCTGCCTAAAGGTAAACTGGCCAGCTTGTGCAATAGGACTCGAAACTCTGGAAGGTACAGGGCCATTTGGCGTTTCTGTGTGATTAGCAACTCGGTATCTAGTTTCTGATTATCTCTAGGGTGTGTATGAGTTACTATTTACGTGGTAACTTGCTCAGCAAATTAGAATAGTGGAATCTGTATCCAATACAGAAGTTAGGATAAAATGTCTGAAATCAGTGAAGCCGAGAAGCGGAGGCTACTTAGGGAGAGAAGACAGAAGAAGTTCAGCAATGGTGGCGCTACTTCTAGACTCAACAAGATTGTAAATAATACTGGAAGTCAGCTAAGTACGGAGTCCCCAATAGTGAAAAAAGAAGAACATAACACGGGCATTAACTCTACAGAGGAGATTGAAGAGATCCCAAGAGCAAAGGATATCAATCCGCAGGCGAACGATCCACAGGTGGAATTGTTCAAGCAATTGGCAGAGATGAAGAATAATGATGACTCAACACCTGATCTTTTCTCACTGATGCAAGGCTTGGGCAAAGGAGGTGCCGAAGGCTCACCATTTCCAATGGCACAGCCGGCAGAGTCCGTCAACCCAGAAATGCTGGCGTATCACAAGGATAGGATGAACAGATTGAAGGCGAAGACCATTTTCGTCAAGTGGATGTTCTTCCTTTTCCCATATTTGTACTTGTTAACAAGAACTGACGGCAGCTACTTCCCTTTCCTCGTGAACTCGTATCTACCTGAATCTTTAACGTCAAGGTCAAGTTTTTTCTCCGTGTTCCTCACATTTGAAATAATCGCTACATCTATATACTATCAATTATCTCTTGCTGTTGAGAAAGATACGAAAATTAAGACTTTGCAAGATACCAGCAAGATTGTAAGTCTAGTTTCCTTGGTACCGGAAGGACTTCTTCCCATCTCTGATCTTCGCGGTAAAGTTATTCTAGCACTGAAGTACTTGGATGTGCTGAACCTAATGATCACCGATGTTTGCTTTGTCCTAGTCGCAATTGGTTTGCTTTCCCAAATATAATGCAGTCCACCCATTTACAACACTACTCACGTGGTAAACTCTCATGTTCACATGCAAACTCGTTAATTAAGATACTCATCGATTTGAAAAAAAAATATGATTTCAAAAAAATTTGCGATGAGCTTCACTTTTTCCAGTACATAGTATGTGAACTACTAACAAACTAATAAATACAGATTATATATTTAGCATAAAAAAATATTGCTGTTATACATTGTACTGCAATTATAATAGTTGGGTTTTGTCTCGGTGAGCAGGAGTATAGAAATAGGGCTTTGATTGGTTCAAACACAATTGATTTTAGAGCCTTGTCGTGCAAATATGTCTAGCATTCGTAGAGACAATGCGAAGGATAAGTATAGAAGAAGCACCAGTAGAGGTGGCGTGAAGAAGACCAAAGATGCTTTCAAAACCAAGGACAAGAAGCTAAAGGCCGGCATGAAGAAATTGGATAAACGATACCAAAATGCAGTAAAAAGTGCAGCTGCTACAGAATTCTTGCTTCCAGAGTCCACTGGTTATATGGAAGCTGAAGATGAGATGGAGAAAACGTTTAAGGTCAAGCAGAATGAGATCAAAGATTCAGTTGACTCGCTTACAAGTTCTAAAGCATTAGAATTGAAGCTTAATGAGTTTGGGCCATATCATGTTAATTTCAACAGAAACGGTACACATATGTTAATTACAGGTCTCAAAGGTCATGTGGCCTCTATGGACTGGAGAAAGGGACAATTGCGTGCCGAATTAAATCTGAATGAGACATGTCACGCCAGTACCTATCTCCAAAACGAGCAATATTTTGCTGTGGCACAGAAAAAATACACATTTATTTATGACCATGAAGGTGTAGAACTGCATAGACTAAAGCAACATATAGAAGCAAGACACTTGGAATTTTTGCCGTATCATTATCTACTCGCGACCGCAGGCCAAACCGGGTGGTTGAAATATCATGATGTATCGACTGGCCAAATGGTGGCAGAATTGCGTACAAAATTAGGACCTACTACAGCTATGGTACAGAATCCCTGGAATGCAGTCATGCATTTAGGACATAGTAATGGTACCGTTACTCTCTGGTCTCCATCGATGCCTGAACCATTAGTTAAACTATTGTCAGCCCGAGGACCCATTAATGGCACAGCAGTTGATAGAAGCGGCACATATATGGCAACAGTAGGCCAAGATAAATCCATGAAAATTTGGGATATTAGAAATTTCAGAGAACTACATACTGTAGAAAATTTACCATCGCCTGGTACTGATGTGACTATTTCGGATACTGGATTATTGACTGTGAGTAGAGGCCCTCATGTAACAATATGGAAGGATGTATTTAAAAGTTCAAAAATGTCAAAACCATGTTTTGGTTCTATTAACGGAGACCCAAATAGAAATACACCTTATATGAGTCATCTATTTCCTGGTAACAAAGTGAGAAATATAAGATATATTCCTTTTGAAGATTTGTTGTCAGTGGGACATGAAGCAGGTATCACGAATCTGATTGTACCTGGAGCTGGTGAGGCTAATTATGATGCACTAGAAGTTAATCCATTTGAAACAGCCAAGCAAAGGCAGGAGCAAGAAGTCAGAACGCTGATGAATAAACTGCCTGCTGATACGATATCTTTGGATCCTAATGTCATTGGTACAGTCGACATTCGTGCTTCAAACCAAAGGTTGACTGCTAAAGACTTATCTGAAATCACAATACAGCAAGAGAATGCTCCCAAAGAAAATACTGATATACCAGAAATCAAAGCAGAAACTAAAGGTAAAAATTCTGGCCTTCGTTCATTTTTGCGTAAGAAGACTAAAAATGTCATAGATGAAAGGAAGCTAAGAGTACAAAAAATGCTTGATAAGGAGAAATCATTGCGTGATAGAAACCAGAAAATATCAAAAGGTGAAATTGATGAAAATGATAGGAATGTAGTTGATGAAGCTTTGGGTAGGTTTAATTAGAGCGGTTAAATATTTTAATTGCAGGTATGGGATAGGGCAACTCTTGCATAGCATAGCATTATTATATCATATAATTTTTTTTTGTACCAGAATACAAGGCGTTCATTAAGTGTTCCCTTTTGATCAACTGTTCCATAGTATAGAAAGGCTTTAAAATGTAAGATTTATGAACAATTAATTGATCACCGATATGGCTATAACTTGATTAAAAATATTTACAGAGTGTAATCTAATCTAAGACGAAATTATAAGACTATTGGGAGAGGTCTTTGATGCTGTAATCACCGTTAGATTCCTTAACAAGAATTCCAGCTTTTTGAAGATTCTCAAACATATCTTGTGGCACCCAACCTTGGGTAGCGGCGAATGGACTCGAAACGAGTTTTTCGTGTAAGCTGTTCAAATCATCAGCATGCTTTTTCACTTGCTCATCTGTAAATTCCAGTGGAAAGTTCTCTTCTGTCACCAGGCCATTCTTGAAGAAGAAAGACCATGCTTCTCTTAGTTGGTATAGAGAATCATCGATTAAAATGTAATCCTTATCAGACTTCTGCTCCAAAATAGCAGTGTAGGGTCTTCTCAAAACCTTGACTGGAGGTGCAACAGTCATTATCAATTCAGGTAGCCTTTCATTGACAGCCTTCTCCCACAAAAATTGGTTTCTGGTACGTTTATACATGAATTCATAGTGCTTTTTCTCTTCTTCTGATAGCTTTTCAAAATCTGGAATATCATTTTTTAGATTGTAGATTTTTGGTCCGTCGTATGCTACAAACTGGGGAGCGTTTTGCAAAATGAACGGTTTAACTACAGCACCTTCTAGATCTAGAAGATAAGGTTTTGCAGTCTTATTTTCTATTAGGATATTCATTGGATCCAAGTCTGGGTGGAGCAATGTTGGCTTTGCCAAATCTTTGATGTTTGGAAGTGCTTTCATCTCGTATGATATCAAAATTGGAGCAACCTTTCTAATGTTTTCGAAAGTTGTTATTTGCTCTTCTAAAACATCTTCTGTACTTTTATCATTCTTTCCACTGGCTTGAAGAAGTTCCAATCTTGTGGAAGCATTTTTCATCTCGAGACTAGCTGTATCCTTGATGATTTGAGCAGAGATAGGGGTACCAGAAATTTCCTTCCAGGGACCTAGTAAATCTAATTTTGATTGTAGTTCCATTTTATTTTTCCCCTTCCAAAGTCTTCTTTCAACTACCGGACCCAAAACCCATCTATCTTTGAGATTTTCATTAATTTCATCACTAATGTTGTTAATCTTTTTCTCATTTTTTATCAGCTCATCATTGCTAAAATACAGAGAGCCTGCACCATTGAAAGTGACGCTGTTTATTTTCGAGTGGAAATCAGCAACTGTTTTGATAACTTTAGTGAGAGACTGTAGTTCCGGATTTTCAGTAGTACCTTCGAGATTTTCAATCTTCAATGTTTTATCATCCAGTAGCGGATTCCAATTTTTCATCAATAAAGACCCATCAATGTGTTCTTGCAAAATAAAAGGAACACCCAGTGGATTTCCCTCATCAGGAGCAAAAGAAATTACTTTGGGAACATCAATTCTCAGTTGCAGATCTAGAAAGTCTAGAGTAGCCACTTCACTTCTTATACGGTGCGCAATTGTCGCCTTATCATCATCAAGTGCGTATGGTATTCTCAAGACAAAGGATTTCTCGTCTGAAAGATTTGTTTGTACCTTATATATCCTATGATGCTTACCTTCATGGATACTGGCAATAGTCTTAATTGTGACAGCCTTCTCATTAGGATTCAAAGTACCCAATTTCGTTACCTCAATGTTGTGAGGTAAAGAGATCGTCCTGTCTTTGTTCACAATGGGTGGAAGAATAGCAACCTTTCCAACATCATCTTTCTTACCAGTAAAATTCGTTTTAGTATTCTTGGTGGCTTGTATGTAAATGTCATCAAGTACACTGTTCAATCCACTAAGAGAAAACTTAGTCATTCTCTTCTCCTTCTCCAACTTGTCATTCTTCAGCCAAGTACCCCAAGTATACTTGAAAAAATTATCCCTCTTTGGATCGTTGATATCAGTGATATTGGTGTAAATCTTCTCCGGTTCCTTGGAAAGTCCCCTCTTTCCAATATACCTCGAGGCAACAGGAAAGCTGCTGCTCAACTTCACCGTGATTCTCTTCAAGGGAGTGGTCAGGGATGAAACACTTCGACGTAGCATGGTTCTTTGAGTCTCTGGACCTCTAGAATTGTTACTTATCTCAATGGGTTAGTGTTGTAATTCCTTATACTTCAATATCTAAAAAGTAAACCGTTATGTTTCTTCTTCTTAAGTTTTTGTTGAGTAGCCGAATGACCTTTAGCGTTGGAAAAATAACATTTATAACTGCTTACAAACGAGTCATCGCCAAGTTTAAAGGCAACCTGCTAGAAGAGCAATGTACCTATGCTAGCTCGAACTGAATATCATATATAAAAAACAATGATAGCATTTCGGAGGTATTTGAGCAATGAGGCACGTAAATTCATGAACAGACCTACTGTACAGTCAAATCTAGGGCAGGCTTTACATGAGAACCGACCTTTCTTGTTGAAAGCAGGTGAACTCTCACCGGGAATCGGTGCATCTGAATACTATGAGAGGCGGCTGAATTTGGCCATGCAAATACCACCGCGCAGCTGTGCTATTATCGTGGGAAATCAGATACAGTATGCGTCGGGAGCAGTTTTCTTCCCGTTTCAGCAAGATAATGATATGTTTTACCTAACTGGTTGGAATGAACCAGATAGTATTATGGTGTTGGAGAAACCAACTTCTAATTTGGAAGATGTCACTCTGACCATGGTTGTACCACCTAAGAATGACTTTAAAGAGAAGTGGGAAGGTTTTAGAACAGGTGTAGATGGGGTAAAAGAGTATTTCAATGCAGATTCCGCACTTAGCGTTGATAACACCATTGAATTATTAACAGAACTATCAAAGGTATTTAAAAGAAGTGATCATATATATTTTGATGAAGATGCAAAGAAATCAAGAAAGTACAACTCGAATATTTTGAATTTGATTAAAGAGACGAACTCTGGTAAACCGAAAAAGCTAAAGTCGATATTAGCTGACTTAAGGAAGGTAAAATCAACCTCAGAAATAGCTCTTATGAGACGAGCAGGTCAAATTTCAGGCCGAAGTTATAATGCGGCCATTTCCCAGAGATTCAGAAATGAGCGAACGTTGCACAGTTTCTTAGAGCACAAATTTATATCAGGTGGATGTGACAAATCTGCTTACATTCCAGTGGTAGCTGCAGGGCCAAATGCGTTATGTATACATTACACTAGTAACAATGATGTCATGTATGATGACGAGTTAGTATTAGTAGATGCTGCTGGAGCCTTGGGTGGTTATTGCTCTGATATATCCAGGACATGGCCTGTCTCTGGAAAGTGGCCATCTTCGGCCCATAAAGATCTTTATGAGGCTGTTTTGAATGTACAACGACAATCTATCAAGAGTTGTATGCGTGTAATTGGTGAAGGTAAATCTCTACATGATCTTCACGAAGAAAGCGTTAAATTAATTAGGCAAGAATTGAAAAATCTGAATTTCTCCAAAGCTTCAGAGATTGCGGAGAAGGTTTATCCGCATTATATTGGGCATAATTTGGGTCTAGATGTGCATGATGTTCCTGAAGTGTCTCGTTTTAATCCTTTGGTGGAAAATCAAGTAATCACGATCGAACCCGGTATTTATATTCCAGATTCATTAGAATTTCCAAAAGAATTCAGAAATATAGGCATCAGGATTGAAGATGATATTGTAATTAAAAAGGATGGCTGTATAAACCTGACAATTGAAGCTGTGAAAGAGATCAAGGATCTTGAAAATGTTATGGAGAATGGAGTTAATACACCTTTTGAAGATGACATATTGACACCTTTGTAATTTCATAGAGAAAATAGAGTAAAGCAATGTGCTTTCTCACTTGTATATATTCATGCCGACAATATTCACTGAGATAAAATATCTTCATATAATCCTAATATACTATTCCTTGTTCATCATCTAAAAGAATTCATTGATATGTATTTTGACGTAAGGTGACAATCTATTGGAAATTATTTGCGGCAGGTAGTTTTTGAATGGACCTGATAGTTATCACAATTACAGTTAACGATGTTCTAACTTTCTATACTCACGTTTATTCGTAGCTTGTGAGTGACATTTTAAATATTAATCTTGCAATTTTTGTGCTTGTTGTTATATGAATGTTTTCTTTTTAGCAAAGACTATCTAGTACATGATATTTCCAGTGGTTTTTGTGAACAAAAATTTTGTTTCAAGTTTTTGGAAAAAAACTACATACTTTAACCAGTCTCTTGAAAATCCAGAATGACACTAAATTATTTCTGAATGCACATATAAAGTGGACCTCATCCTAATTAAATATTTTGAAAATATTTTTATTTTTAGCTAGGTCTGGAGTGAGCAATATTATTTATTTTTCTTGATTAATCTTGGATTAACTGTATTTTGTTTTTTTGGTATTTTTTATCCTTTAGGACTTCAGTCATATAGTGAGTCATGACTTTATTCAAATTGGATCTGAAAACTGGATCCTATTTGGAAATTTTAAATAAGCATATTTACAGGTTTAATAATCATATTGGTGAAATAATTCCTAGAAAACTAAAGAGGTATGATACCTCTGATAGTTTATTGTTAAAGGACTCATCATCTGCTACTAACAACTCAAATATTGAAATAATTTCTTTCTCAACTGTTTCAGAGACAGGCCACGTATCCAAATTTTTATATAGACCAATTGAAAGTTTAGAAAGTTCTGACATGGTTGATATGGCTTGTAAAGCTAATTTTCCAAAATATAAATGTGTCTCTGACTCACAAACTACAGAAGATAACCGCAATGAGAAGTCAACCGGGTTTATGAATAGATATACAGAGTGTTTTATTAAGCTAAATAGACAGGTGTCTAATGTCAATCTGAAACCGATTCAAAACTGTATCACTTATAATGAGAATAAAGTACAAATTGCCCCTAAATTTGAAGATGGAATGAGTGCTGGTCAGGATATTTCATTGAAAGATGAATGCATTCCCCACGACAGTCACTTTTCCACAAAAAGGATTGGCGTTCGAAATTCAATTAGTTCTAGTTTCTATAGTAACATTTCTTCCCCGGTTTCAAGTGCGATATCAATTGAAACTGTTGTTTACTCTCCTTTGTCAACAAGATGTGACTTATATGATCAGAAATTTCAGCTAATCGATGAACTACACCCAACAAATTCCAGAAAAAAATCACAGTATAGTACACTGAGTGTACAAAGAGTTTCACCTGCAGCTTTTATTTCCTCCAAGGGATATTTTCCGCTGGATTTCGGTAACTCAGGAGAAGATGCAGCAGCGTTTGATGTCTTCAGAGTTGTAAATATTGATGATAAAGCTAAACACAAGTTTAATCTCAGAAAGGAACTTCGAGACACGACATCCTTGAAGCAGAGTTTAGATCATGGTTTCTACCATATGAGATATAATTTAAAAAAACGGTTCGGAATACTCGAAAACGTTATGAGTAACTGCAAAAATTTCAAGAGTAACAAAAACTGTCAAGCACCGTTACTGGTTTGGGAGCTACCAGACGCACAGATCGTAAACCAGGAGGACACTGTACTCAAAAGTTTAATTGATTTGAAATCTAATAATGAGATAATTCCTACAAATTATTATGAGAATGATCATGAATCCTCAGAATGTTATAATAGTCCATTGATCAAAGAGGAGGAGGACTACCGTCACGATTTGAATGAGAAAATCAATCAGTACATTATATCAAGTTTTCGCAAAAATGGATTTGACTGAACTATATCAACAAGACACAACATTATGAAAACTCTCAGAATTTATACACAATATGGAGACTCTACGAATATATACAAAATATGAATTACTGAACAAATAATTTGTTATATTGAAGGGAAAATAAAGATGGAAAAACAAAAGGCAATGTGTGACATTAACCATATAATCTTATTGGGAGTGATTGTCAATTATTTTCTGTTTACGCCATCAAATATCCTTCCTATAAGCTTTCTTTTTTGAATTATTATATTTTCTAATATAAATCATGCCTTTCACGTGATTTTTTTAAGAATGAAAACGGTTGAAGATCACATGAACTATTAAAGTTGTATTACTGTCATAGGCATAGGTTTGCTCGAGGATCAGTATTAATTAAAGTGTGAAAGAAATGATTCTAAAGCATTGTTTCAAACTAAACGTAATGCAATGGGTTTGAATGTGCGAAGAAGCCTTTTCGTCAATATTAAACTTAGGTACTTGCATATCACTACATCATGTCAAGCTGGCACGAACATCAAGGAAAAGATATTCGCACTACGGAAGAAGAATGTTATATTGAATAAGTCGAAAAATGAATTAAAAAGGTATGAAGAAAATAAAAAGATAAGAATTAAAAAGAATAATAGGTCTGCATATAGTAAAGACCATGCTCTTCATCTTCTCAGAACTAAATACGGTGCACCAGGTATTAGATTAGATGAAATCGGTCCAACTAGTTCAAAAGATTTGGAACTAATACCACGAATCCGGGATAAGAGGTTGCTCTTCACGATACTAGGGATAAATGGGCATCAGTTAAAGGATTCTGTACTAGTTGCAAATGATGTGAAGAAATTTCTTCAACGTGACCAAATTGAGAAGGCGCTGGCTTTGGTCAAATTAGCGCGATCAAAGGGTGCAGCTGGAGCTAATTTTATAATGAAGTACTATCTGGAAGAACAACAATCTCCTAATTCAGCCATTGATCTGTACAACTGGAGGAAGAAAAGCGGTATACCTATTAATGAATATACGAATGTAATTTTGTTTGATGGCCTTTCCAAACTCACGAATCCTATTTCAAAGAAAGCAGGTGAAGTTGTCACCAAAATTATTTACAATGCTAGCGAAATCAATTCATTGAATATTAAAGAACTAAACTCTGCTCTTGGTGCTCTCACTAACTGTGTGGATTATTCTCTTGCATTTAAATTATTTGATCATATGTTAGAAAAGAAAGTGGTCAAACTTGATTCAATTACATACACAACAATGATAAAGGCATGCGGTAAGATCGAGAATAGTGACCTTTTTATCAATATGATAAATCAAATTATGGAGAAAGTTCCACCCTATGTTGTTGATTCAAAAATTATCTATGATTTTTGTAAGGCATTGTGTGGGCCAGCAAGAGATAAAAAATCAAATATCGAGTGTCTGCAGGCTGTTACGTATTACTATGGATATGATTTTGGCTTCGATAACCTTTCCGTCAAATCTCAACAAAGGGTGAAATTGTATCCCTTAGAGCGTTGCCGATTAAAACACGAAGACCTTAAGTTAGACGCCTATGTTTGCTCACTAGTTCTCGAAGCTTGTATATACTCGGAAAATTATAGCTTGGGGACGAAGTTTTTTGAGACGGTTTCAGGGTTTTCACCTGATATTGAGCAAACACCTGTTAACGATCATCAATATAATGGCATAGTGAACACTGGCATGGTACTAAACTACATAAAACTCATAGCTCAATCACGCACCACTACTGCCGGAGACTCCGCCATGAATCTGTACCTGCAACTGGATAGGTCACATGTGTCTAAAGATCTAAGCATGAAGCAGATATTATGTGAAGTTTACCTCGCTGTCGGGAGACAAGCCTCTAAGAAATATATTCATGGCAACTCCGAGAATTGCACACGAACGTTTCAGTCTCTTTACAGCTTCATCGACAAGGTGGAGCGTACGAGAAATGGCACCTCTACAAATTTAGTTCCCCTCGTTGGATGGAGATTTGTACTGCCAATTATCGACAGCCTCAATAGTGAACATATGCTGCGCACTGAATCACTGAAATTAGCAGTAGAGGATTTTCTAGGTACCATTGCCGAACAAGGAGACGTTACCGCCCGGCCAAGAGAGTTGAAAAGGGTTCTTCTGCTAGGTGTCAGACTCATTAACACGTTAGGGGAAAGGCTCAAGTTGCCGGAGTTCGAGTCGCCTGACTCACTAGAAGGCGACCAACGCCAGCAATTTCTATATAGAAGACTACTATTAAGAATCAAAGCAAGACTTGTTAACCTCGTCGATAGCATAGAGAAACGCCGCGATGTACAACTCTCCGAAGAGGAAACCAAAAAGCTCATCTCACAACTTACCGCACTCTCACCTGTAAATATAACTCATCATGACGTGAGAGTTTAGCACTTTTCTTATAAACTGCCACCATTTGTAACTACATATACGCATTCCACACATCTAATATATAATATACACGGTTATCATCATCGAGCTCGATAGCTTCAGATTATGCTCCGCAGTGAAACATCCGTACAAATAGTCTCAATTACGTCATTTCAAACTTCGCAGGTCTGAAACGGTGGAAATCCCTACAGGGCGACATTAACGAACCAAAAAAAAAATTTGTATCCACATCTGCTTTCCGATGAGATCCTCCAGATATCGAGTCTTAATCATTAAGAGTTAAGTTCCGCAAGGCTCTTCGACGCTGTATATATACTTTGCTTGGTGTCGGACCAGATATAAAGGGTCAACGAGAAAGTTGGTACAGTTTTTTGAAGGATGGAAGATGCTTCGAACTCTCAAATGGCCGCCAAGAAAATGTATGGGTGTGATTACGTTGAGTCGAAGTGGAGGCCGCTGAATGTGCCCAGCACTCTTAATATACCTTGTCCGAATGGATCCTCTGTAATCCGGTCACCGTTGGTGAGGTCTGTGACGAGTCCCATGTTTGCAAACTGCAAACAAGAGGTGCATTTTGGGAAGCCTGATGGATGTGTTATGGTAAGTGCTATTGAGTGCAACAGGATATTGGAGCAAGGAAATGTAATAGTTTTGGATCTCCGAACATACTCAGACTATTCGAAATCGTCTATTAGGGATTCTATCCACATCGGTCTACCATCCACACTTTTGAGGAGAAAGAAATTTGATCTTGAAAGGCTCTTAAACAACTTGCCTCCAGAAGACCGGGTGCGATTTGAACAAAAGTTGAACAATGGTGGCAAGCCTGTCGAGTTCCTGATATATGATAATACTCCTAAACAAAGCGATGATTCGATATCGTTGGCATGTTATGGGATGTCTACAAAGCTTGTGGATGCTAAGAATGTGGACATCAGACTCAGTGATTGCAGCATATATATCCTCAGTGTTGGGTATAGCCAGTTCCAGTTAATGTTTCCAGAAGACATAGTAACAGCAAGGGATGAGATAGCAGATATGGGTCAGTCAACATTACAGACAACTATTGCAAAGAATTGCATTGAAAGCCCTTTAAATTGTGCTAAAGAATTGTGTTTTCCGTTCCCACACGGTTCAACCTCAAGAGGATCAGATTTCATAAAGCAAACTATAAATGGCATGACATTATCACCATCATTTCACCCTACTGGTTCGAAAACGCCATCTATTGGTGGAACAAGCAGCCATAACAACTCGATGACGAACTCTAATGACTTGTCACTTGAATCACCAGTATCAACCTCATCACCGATTTCAGCATTATTCAAGTTTCAACTGCCGAGTCAGCAAGAGTTACCTGCAAAGTTGTTCAAGCTTCCACAAAATGAGGAAAGTTTAAATCTTGAATCGTATATCAGTGCAGCTAACTTAAGAGAGAACCAAGAAAAATTGAATATGAGTAACAATAAGAATAGCACAAACTTTTTTTCTTTTGAGTTTCCAAAGAGGTCAGATACAGGGTTAGATCCACTTAGTGAACATTTAGATAAAGATCATTGTAAGGATGATCTACTGAATTTTCAAAGAAAGTATTTTAAGTTGCTTCAGACTTATGATAAAGACACACTAGACAAGGTTATACCGAAGTGGTTTCATGATTTAGCGGTTAGATCCAAGGTCGATATCATTTCACAATTCCAGAAACTTGATTTCTTAGAGAAACGAAGATTGAATAAATCAATTTCTAGGCACAAATCGACGAAGTCGGCCATCACAACATCCAGCAGGCCTGAGTTGTCTAAAATGGCACCAATTGATGAGAAAAGCTCAGAAGTTACAAAATATCACAACGAGGTATCTTCACAGTTAAAAAGGAAGAAATCCCAAAAAAGATCACAATCACAACCAACAATACTAGAATCTGACTGGAAGTGTTGTATAGATCTTGAAGATCCAGAAGAAGATAATGCTGTGGAGATTTCATCTGGTTTAGAGCTGGGAAATAAAAATAGGTATAAGGATATTTTCCCATTTGAAAACACTAGGGTGAAATTAAAAAGGAGATCTGTATCTTCTTTATCCAACTCATGTGAACAAACCCCAAAGCATAGTAGGTCTAGCTCGTTGAACGAGAAACTTAATACATTAACTCTTGATTGCTTTGATAACTATATTAATGCAAATTACGTTGAATTACCATCACTACCGAACAAAATATCGGATAAGCAATCCTCGTTGGCAAGAGAGCAGTTTAAAAGTCACAGAAATGTCCGTTATATTGCTACACAGGCCCCATTGACATCAACAGTGCTCGATTTCTACACCTGCATACTGAATAATAAAGTGCCTATCATTCTGTCGTTAACGGACACATTTGAAAATGGTGTTGAGAAATGTGTTCAATATTGGACAGATGGCCAGTACGAAGGATTGAAAGTTAAATTGTTGGAAGAAACTGAGGTTCCCAAAGTGAATGTTTGTTACGAGAATCCAGATGGTACTGAGGCAGATATTGTGTTGAGAAGAATCAAAATTGATTATGATGAGATATCTGGTGGATACGAAGTCATACAAATTCAAATTAGACATTGGCCGGATTTGGGCATCTTAACAGATCCAACAAATATCATTCAAGCCATAAATCTGAAGAATGTTATCTTAGAAGGCTTATTTTCCAATGGCGTATTCGAAGAAAATTTCAAACCCACTATTCTGGTACATTGTTCGGCTGGTTGTGGAAGAACGGGTACATGGTGCACAATTGATACTGTAATCACCAATCTGGAAGTATTCGAAATTCTTCGTACGGATGTTGAAATTCAGAGTAAAGATAACATTTATGATCCTATTTCGTGGACGATTAATATTTTCAGGAAACAGAGAATATCTATGGTTCAGAACATTAATCAATTTTTGTTTGTTTACGACAGTTTGGTGTGCTACCTAGCTTTGTGTTTAAATAACTTTGGAAGGAATGATATCTCAAGGCAATCAATTAAAACTCTTCATGACCAAGTAGCTAATATGAGTGCAATAAAAAATTTCACTGAAAAAAAGAAGAGTGAAATAGTACCAGTTTTTGTTTGATGAGTACCATTAGAATTTCTCATATAGCATTAAGATCGAAAAACTCTTCACATTTGCTAATTTGATTTATTTGAAAACAACAATAAAAATGACTTGCTATATGGAGAACTGAACTTAATTTGGAGATTGTAAGAATTACGATATGTTTTATTTAATGTTACATATCTCATTTCCTAATATTTTAACGTATAAATGCTTAAATTTTTTTTCATTCAACTAATGTACAAATTCTGGCAAAATGTTTATAAATTGGTGCCGCGTGCCTGATTTTCATAGGTAATAATTTAAAATTAAAAAATAATCGTTGAGTTGGGTTGCCAGTTGAATGTCAAAATTATTAGCCCAACAGAAGTTCATAAATGATGACAAGTATGTTAATGCCAATGAGTGGTACTGTAAATATAGGTCACAAAAAAAAATAGAATTCGAAGTTGCGCACAATTCGCATTTTTAATTGTGTATAGAGTTATGGTTAGTAAAGGGTCTCTTGCATAAAAGCAAATAGTGGTATTCAAAGTGAAATAGGGAATTGGAACATACTTCTTAATAGTGTCTGAACTGCACCTATAAGTTGCACAACTTTAGATTTTGTGGAATTTGGAGACTGTCCAAAGGCTGGTGTCTCATTTGTTGATCTGCCCAATCCAACTAAAATAAAGAATGTTTCTCACTAGATATTTCTTATCATTGGCTGCAGGTTAGATACTTTCTGGAATTATATGGATCAGGAATCATACATATATTGGATGAAGAAAATGGATTTAAAATATCGCCCAGCACCAGATAATAAATGTCAGAAAAAGAAATAGGTATTGTTAGTATCATGAATTAACTGAATCGTGGTAACAAGAAACTTTTAAGGTCGTCAATTTTAGGTAATTATCAACATACTTCTTGAAAGGAATCTCTCCTCGCTGAGTACAGCAACAGAATTGATTAATAGCAAAGTTACGTAAAAGAGTCTACCCAGCCCAAAAATCATTCTAATGGTATCGTTGCAATTACTATGTTAACTCTTTTACTTTAGTTAGTTGCCTCAAATATGTAGCTGTTTTTTTATTCTCCCTACAATCATTTATTGATATCATTTATGAAGGCAAGCTTAGTCTAATAATTCTGACATCTGTGGTCGCGTTAGTCTTCTTTTCATAGTATTTTGCACGTTTTGATACGTAGATTGTGATATTAAAATATTAATTGCATGAGTCGATCAAATCGCTCTACGGTCCTGCAATACATTTGATAATGAGTAAATTTTATTGCATATAAACGGTCTAGATTTCTATAATTTAATCTTAATAAAAATCAAAGGGAGGTAGATACATACTTTTTGCGTTAGTGTTCTTCTTTATTATGGATTTGAGTTTTTAAAGATATTTTTAAAAAAAAATAACACAATAGATAAAAAAGATTATTGCATGCTACTTGGAAACGAGTTTTATTATTATACGTTTAGATTTAGTTTAATTTTTTTCCTTAAAAAAAAATAGACAGGTGATGGTGAAGGATATAAAAAGATTTTGAAAAAAAGCATGATGCATTATTTCCTTAATCAGCGTTACGACGAGCAACCTTCTTGGCCAATCTTCTACCAGTACCGAAGATCTTCTTGTCTCTGTTCTTCTTTTGCTTTCTTTGTTGTCTGGAAGCCTTCTCAACCTTCTCAGCTAGACCGTATCTAACCAATCTGTAGGCTGGTTCGAACTTCTTGGCATCGGCAACAGAGTTGTAGACCAAACCGAAACCAGTGGACTTACCACCACCGAATTGGGTTCTGAAACCGAAAACGGAGACAGCGTCCTTCTCAGCCTTGTAAGCCTCAGCCAACTTTTCACGCAATTCATCCTTGGAGACGTTAGCTCTGTTTGGGTGCAAAACGTCAACGACGAATTGCTTTCTAGCCAACAATGGGTTAGTGATAACCTTTCTAGTACGGATAGTGACAGAGTCAGACTAATAGAATCAATGAGCTTTTTTGTTATCTTCCACTAATTCTTATTCATTCGATTAGAAATATTGGAGTAGGTAAAAAAAAACAAATATCAAAATAGTTAGTAAATTTGATTCAGATAATTAGTTCAAAAACGTATTAGAGAATAATAAGTCGTGTTTCGTATGCTTGCTCCAATATTATTGCCCTTTAGTTCCAACATGAGTGTTTATATGATATTCTTGTCAAAATTCTTTCGAATAAGTTCCCTGTATTTCATTTCATAGACATCAACCAGATGTCGCACTATTCTGCTAAATAACTTCAATAATCAACTTCAATTTCTTCTTGCTGAATTAACGTCAACTTCACTAAACGTGCTTTTCAAAACAGTTTTGTACCCTTTAACATAACCTCACTTTTCGAAGTATAACTACACCATGGACACACATATAACCATCCTTTGTGCTATTTCTTGCTGCCTAATGAATCCCTCCATAAATTTCAAGCTTACTCTCACATATATTCTCCATCTTTACGCTGCTGCTCATATCTCATCTATAACATACCATTTCGGTTGTGTTGTTCGTTGGTTATTTCCTTGATGACCTTAAAATATGCCAATACAAGCGCTAATATAACAACTTTTAATGAATACGCTAGGCTCCGATGGTGCTACTCGGATTTTTTTTCTTCATTGCGTCCATCTGCTGTTCCTACAAAGAGGGCACTATAGAGGTCCCAGCTAGGCCCGCCGGCTCTGAATCCTAGCACACCCAGAGCACTCGCTCAGTGACAGGCCCACCGCGAGGTTCTCTCCTCCACCAGCTCTGTGCTCGAGGAGGAGCTACAGTCTGAGGCCCTCTCTCCCTCTTACTGAATACACACAAGCACTCTCTCTACACTCTAGGCTCAGTCCAATGGGGGGGAAACCCGACAGAGGGCTTACTTCCTTCGATGCTGTGAAGCCAAGAGGTAGGCAGAGCTAGGCTGGTGCTGAGTCTAGACTAGGCTGGGGAGGCAACCTCACAAGGAGCAAGCACTCTGTGTCTAGGCTCAGTGTGTTGTCCGCGCTGAGCCTAGCTCACTCCCCCATTGGAGCCCTTGGTTTCCTCCCCAGCCTACGTCCAAAGAAAAATTCGTTTTCCTTTCTTGATGGGGGTGAGCATATCCGGGTAAACTATGTCTACCAAGTTTGGAATTATTGGTCATTCTCATAAAATGCCGCAGAGATGCTAAGGAGAAAAATACAAATTTCAAAACGCTTCGCGAAGGCCCGACGGTAATGTCTGCGCTGTCCAGTACTCATTAAAAGTGAGATTTTCATATGGGTGTACAGGTGTTCGGATGGTGTACGGATGGTTTGTTTTACCTAGGTTCACTATATTTGGTACTGCTCTCCGTTATATTAACAAGAAGCGACTTTGTGGGAGCTTGTCATGACAGTTTTTGGTGTATCCATAGTGTGCACGGGATAAACTGTGACGATGGTGTAAGAAACAATGACTATGTGGTAAGATTAAATAATGAATATTAGATTAATTGTGTTCTAGTGTACAAATTCTAAATATGATTACCAAAGAAATTTTGTTCTTCTGAGAACGGTCCCCAGTGAGAAAGCAAATCTTGGTAAAATAGGTTCAATTAGTTTAGAAAAGAGGAGGTTTGCTTTCTTCCATTGTTCTGGTAATGATTCATTGAAAGCATCCTTTCTTGCATGACTAAATTTGAAAAAAGATTGATCTATAAATTGAAGATTGTATGGTTTACAAATCTTGCTTTTCCATTCCTTTTTCGATGAAGTTGAGGCTTCAAAGTCTAGACCGATAAGCCCTTCAACAGACCGTTGTACTGACTTAGAAAGTTGGTCTGTCGATATGCATTCTGACAGACTTAACTTGTGTGTAGTTGTCCAGAGCAGCAGAGCCCATTTCACGACCAATACCAGATTGACCAAATCCACCAAATGGAACATTTTGGTGGAAAGCGTTGTAAGTGTTAATCCAAATGGTACCAGCCTTCAATCTACTAGAGACTTCAACGGCCTTGTTGACATCCTTGGTGTGGATACCAGCAGCTAAACCGTACTGAGAGTCATTTGCCATGTCGATAACTTCGTCAACTGTGGAGAACTTTGAGATTGTGACAATTGGTCCAAAAATTTCCTCTTTCACAATGGCCATGTCCTCCTTTACATCAGCAAAGATCGTTGGTTTGAAGAAGTAACCCTTGTCCCCGATTCTTTCACCACCAGTAACAATTCTGGCACCTTCCTTCTTACCGATGTCGACATACTCTAAGATCTTGTCTAGTTGAGCCTTAGATGTCTGGGATCCTTGGTAAGTGTTTTCGCCGAATGGGTTACCAACCTTCAGACCTTCAGTGTAGGACTTAAACTTTGATAGAACCTCATCGTAACATTTGTCTTGCACATAGATTCTTGAACCTGCGCAGCAAACCTCACCGGAGTTGAAAAAGATACCATGAGCGATGTTAGAAACAGCCTTGTCCAAATCGGCGTCAGCAAAAACAATATTTGGAGACTTACCACCCAATTCAAGAGTGACCTTCTTGATAGTGTCAGCCGCAGTCTTCATAATACGAGCACCTGTGGCAGTGGAACCGGTAAATGCAACCTTCTTGATGTCTGGGTGGGTACAGATCCTCTCACCAACTGTTCTTCCTGGGCCTGGAATGATGTTCACGACACCGTTAGGAACACCCGCTTCTTGGCATAGCTTAGATGCAAATAGAGCTGACAATGGGGTTAATTCGGCTGGCTTGAGCACAACTGTGTTACCAGTGGCTAAAGCAGGACCGATCTTCCAGGACCACATTAGCAATGGGAAATTCCATGGAATAATTTGACCACAGACACCCAATGGCTCCTTAATGGAGTATGTGAAATGGTCCTTACCGGTGTCGATAACATCACCGTATATCTTGTCAGCCCAGCCGGCGCAGGAACGCAGGTACTTGCCAACTAGTTGAACATCTGCTCGAGAACATAGAAGAGATTTACCGTTGTCCAAAGTATCGATACCGGCTAGCGTCTCCAAGTTCTCTTCCACCAGGTCGGCCAACTTGAACAAAGCTCTGGCACGAACTTCTGGCTCAACTCTAGACCACTTTTCGAATGCGGCCTTAGCGGCCTTAACAGCGATGTCTACATCGGCAGTTTGGGCTTCTGCTAAAGTTGCGATCTTTTGTTCAGTGGATGGGTTGTATACATCAAACGTAGAACCATCGTGCGAGTTCACGAACTCACCGTTGATGAAAAGACCGGTTGGTTGCATGTACTTAATACCATTTGGTAAAGTGACGGGAACTTCCAGCGTAGAGTTGGAGTAGTAGCGTAGGACCATGCGTCTATGCGCAGGCAAGGTTCTAGCAATTGAGCGAGAAAACATTTTCTTGTGTCCGTTTTATGCTTATGCTTCGCGTACGTAATCTTCAAGCAGAATTACATTCATAATTTCGGTAACCTTGTTCATCAGTCGCTCTCTGGACTAAGGTTCTTATATATCATAATAAGTTCACCCTCTTTTTTTGCTTATTTTTTTTTTCTTTTGTTGCAACTACTATGCCTAATGATTCGTTAGTAATACTCTTGGTTAACCGGGTGCGTTGTGTGCACCACTGTTGCATATGTACAAGGACATTCTCAAGAAAGCCTTCCAGTACGATAGTTCTCGGTAGAGATCTCAAGGGTGTCCTCTCATTGAGTCAATCCCGCAATTCGAGTACACTATTGCGACAACTAGATGTGAAATTCCACCAGCCCAACAAAAGAAATGCGATGAGCAATACAAAAAAAAGAAAGAAACAGCTGCTTTGAGAGAAACCGTCGCACAAATGCACAGCATTGGGTCAAATTACGTAGTATTCCCATATATTCTGGGTTTTCTAGGAGTGCGCATGCAAGAAGTGCATTGCAGGCCTCGACAATGTAGCTTTGGCGAACAGTAAGTAAAGAGGGGCTCCATTACAAGGCTACGGCAGTTAATGCGATTCGAATGGCTCTTGCTAATTGAAGATCGCTCTCTGCAAAATTTGATAGGAACCCCTCTCTTTTTCAAAATTTTTGTCCTCTCGGTTTCTCAGAGTGATCTTCAATGGGAGCTTCTCTTGGTTCCAGGACAAAAGCTCACCCATTGTAAACACCTCCTCTTTTTTTTTGCATGGTCCTATCTTATGTAAACTTTATACAAGCACAGGCTACGTCTGTCACATGGCAGTCGGCTGCAGCCGACTGGCATGGCTCCTTGTTGGTCCACCGTACCAACCGGGTTTGCCGAACCCATTCTACGTTTACTTGAGGCAGTTGCTAGCGAGGCACTCAGCAACCATGTAGTGTAGCAAGAAATACCAAAAAAAGAAACTGAATTGTAGCTAACAATACACATTATCAAGCTCTGTGGCAGATTACTATCAACTTTATGCATGTAATTTCCTGCTGACTCATCTTAGTCCGCTGGCCTGCATTTTATCCTGTGTTCTCTCGAGATGGTACAGAATCGCCGGTAACGGCACATGCTGCTATTTCTGCTGATAGAAGTGGGCCTTCCTGCTAATATCCACCATTCGATTCTCGCCAGAGGCATTAAGTTTCCAGGGCTGATGGTTTTGCGTAGGTCTTTATTGTGTCTTGCGATTTTTTCCTGCGCCTGGGGAATTTTTGGACTTCCTTAGAATTTCTTTGGTGAAATAGTAATTTAGGGATGTCTAGTGCCAGTGATTAAATATTTCATAACAACAAATGCAATAGAAAATAGCACGGGCTGCAGCGATGTCTTTAGCCGAAACGGTCCAAGCTAAGAGTGATAACAGTCCTCTCTCGGTGTCAAAACTGGCTTCACTTATTGAGGATGAATTTCGTAAAACTGATAAATCTTCTGAGAGTCATTGCGACGACTTGATCAAAGTATTGCTGCAGGACTTCTCAAAACACTCTTCCCAATTCAAATATATTGTCAATTTGACTACGGTTGGTATTACCAGGACAGATGCTGGAATAGAGAATAGATTTGGTGCTTCTTGGAACAGTAAGAAGGATGGTCTGTACAATCATGTTGTTGTGGATGAAGACAATAAGAAACAGTATATATTCACTGTTGTGTGGATTTCTAAGTAAGCGAAGATGTATATAATTGTTGTGTATATGTCTATGATGAGCAATTCGTCAAGCTATGATTTAATGATTATGTTACTTTTCACAAAGGGTGGTCCATATCATCTGATTTCTTAGCTGATTTGATAGTGAAGTTCGACAAGTATGAGGGTTCGTAATCGTCGCTGCTTAGAATAGCAAGGTGTTCAGGTTGCACAGCAATATCGATGGCACGCTGGACCATCTTCTTTCGATGAGATTTATCAACATCCTTTCTACATCTCAAAACGAATTCTAAGATTACGATTGGCACATCAGGATACCTCTGTAAGAACCTGGACCATGTATCAATAATAGAATCTACTGGTTCGCAGCACAGATCCATGAAGTAGTCCATAACCTCAAATTTCTCTTTCACAATTTCAATCGTCTCATCAGATGCACCGATGTATCTCGTGAAGAGTTTATAAAATATCTCAAAATCCCTTTTGACACATTCCAAAAATTTGTTATTCTTATTCTTTATGCTGTGCTCGTACTTCAATGCTCCGATGTACCCTAGAATTGTATTTTCAATTACCCTTTCCATAAAAAGTCCATAAAGCACCGGATTCATTAACACTTTAATATCCTCCAAATATTCCGAAATTGTGTCTGATATCTGTTGAGCTTGGCTGCCCTTATACCATGATTTACTAAAGATTTCTGCATATGGTATCTTGAGATCATCGAAGATGATTGTTAATAAGGCTGATATACAAACTTGACTGACATCAGCAAATTTGTCCAAGATAGTATCTATGTGTGACTGTATTTCTTTTTCATATGCCTTTGTTACCATTCCACCGTACTTGATACCTATTGCAGTTGCGTAATCTGCAGCTCTCATCTGGTCATTCGCAAGAGCAATAACGTATTCGAATAAACCTCCCGGTACTTCACTTTCTGGCGGAATTGAGTGTGGGTCTTTATCATAAAGATCATTATATTTCATTAAGTTTCTCACTTCTTCATCTACCACTGAAATCCAACGGTCCAATCTATTACCAATCAAGTCAGAAAATTTATCAATCACTCCTACTAAAATCTTTGCTTGGCTGGAACCTGCAGCTACTTCAACCTGTTGGCTAAACATTTGGAAGCAAGTTTTAGTACCTTCCAATAATAATAGATTCTCTGAGTCAGAATGAGGGGGGATTGCCCTTTCTTTGAACGTTTGGAACTCGGTGTTTTCCAAATTTCCGAGCCATTCAGTCATTTTAACGACAATCAAATTCAAGTAATCTCTGAATAAGGTCTCCTTTTGTTCTTCACCTATAACTGTTTTAGTATCCTTCTTCTTAAAACCAAAGTCCTTAACTAGTGTACTTTGGAATGTTTTATCGAAGTCAATAATGTCTAAGATAATGATAGTTTCTGGTTCAGATTCTACCAGTTCGTTTATTAGCAAATGAACTTCATGGTAATAGAATTCATAGTACATGTTGAATATATTCCAATAAGGAGGTGTGTATTTTGAAAGGTAGTCTTTGGCAATTAATAATTCATTAAAAACCCAATCAAGGTTGTTAAGCACATCAAACTTCTTAGTACCTTGGTACTCCTTTCTAACCTCGATAAACATATCTTGAATTGACTGTTTGATTTTATTGAACAACATGTTCTTGTAACCTCGGCTCACAACTCTTGTTGTGATGGTACCGTTCATAATCTCTCGATATAAAGCTTCATTTGTTGGGTACTCAACAGTTGTTTTAGCGTTATGTCCCATCATTTCCAAGCGGCTTATATTTTTTGAATTTGGTAATTTCTTATATGTTGATTTTTCGGCTTCAATTTCTTTTTTCTTGATAATATTTCTTATGGCTTCTAATCTGAGGTCTTCACGCTCCTCAACATCAATTACCTTGAAGAGTCTTACTACAAGTGAGAAATTCTCAGCTCTGATCATTTCAACTATATCGTATATTAGGGACTCCAATAATTGATCAAACTTATCGATTAGGCCTGGAACTCTTGCAAATAGCTTCTGGCATGTTCGCTGGGCATCATCTGAAGCTACATTAGCCATAACTGTCATCTGGTCCTGGAAATTTCTGATCATTGTTAATAGGTAATGGATTTGGAGCAAATAAGGGCACCCCGTCTCCAAACCATCTTGTGCCAGCTCTGTATCAAGCATTCTTTCCACTCTATCTACTACATCATTGAAGCCAACAATCTTATCATAAATATCAGAGGTGATATTAATCTTCTCATATATTTTAGTGGCATCAAATATAACATCATATCTTGAAATCGCTTGTTTACTGTCGTTACTGAGCTTTTTGACCTTAGCAAGCTGTTCATTAATCTCGTTGATATCTTTTTGTGATATACTTAACAAATTTATGCTCTCTTTAACATCATTGAATGTTTTTGTCGACTCTTTGCTCAACTGATAGTCAACTGTTGACTTTTCTTTCGAAAGTTGTTCTCGTAAGTCTCTAATTCTATCTAATGTCAATTCATCCTTGAGCAAATCACTTAGGTTACTCGCTGTAGCTGTCATTGTTTCTTTCTTAAATCAAATTGTAGCTATATCTTAGTATGGCGAGATAGCAATAGAACAATTTTATTTTATTCTTGTGTATTTTTCAAACTTCGAACAGCAATGAAAGAAATATAAAGCGATGTTGTGTCTTAGTAGCAAACAAAAACCAGTTGCAGACTGTATAATTGATAGCAGGTACTCAAATTACTGAGTGTTTCTCTGGAAGGTGCTATTAAGCTGCTCGAACTGAACTGCTCTATTCAGGATTTGAATTAACTATATACTTGAAGCCCTTTTTTCTGATGTTCCCTGGCTTCCTAAAAATGAGGTTTAGTATAAAACGATATTTGCTCGTAGCTGGTATTGATTGATATTGATAGTCATAACCAATTAGATTGAAGCAGAGTTTGATAACTAGATTAAGAATGAGTAGTTAAAATATTAGAAAGTTTATCATTAAGAAATATACAAATAAAAATCGTAAATAAAGTTTGTTGAACCCAACAATTATGAAGATAAAAATTACACCGAATTAAAATTAAAACCCCAAGTAAGCAAAATGAAGAAAAATAAAGCAGAACATCTAAAAACAAAGTAGAATGGACACATGAAAAGGTTATTGATTAACCAGAACACATTTCACAGGCTTCAGGTTTGTCAATAGCACATGCAATAACCTTTGAGTTGTAGATGTCAAATTCAGTTTCATCATCGTTAGCGGTAGGAGCTGCATCCTTCTTTTCTTCTTGTGTTGGAATGTTGGTCGTGGAAGAGGAAACGGGTGTTGGAGGATGCTCAGAAATCTTCAAAGAGCCAACACTGCTAGAAAGATCTTCATTAGATGAGGAAGCGGATGGAGTCAAAGAGACATCTCTGGACTGTTCAGACTCTTGTATTTCAGAAATCTTAGGTGGCTTGATGGAGGCCCAGTCAGCGGCGAAATCGCTTGGTTCGAATGAAGGTTGACTTTCAACGTAAGCTGGTCTCTTCAAGTTAGCCATATCAGCTCTGTTTTGAGCTGCTTGATCGGCAACAGACTTGTCAATTGTGAATTGAATGGCAGCAGAAGCAGCTTGAGTTCTCAAGTAGTACATACCCGTCTTCAAACCCTTCTTCCAACCGTAGAAATGCATACTTGTGATCTTACCCATGGTTGGAGCTTGCAAGAACAGGTTCATGGAGTGAGATTGATCAATGTAGATGGAACGATCAGCAGCCATGTTTATAATAGTCTTTTGAGAGATTTCCCAAACAGTCTTATACAAATCCTTCAACTCTTGTGGAATATTAGGTAGATTCTGGATGGAACCGTTTTGAGCAATGATGTGTTGTTTCATACCTTCATCCCAAACACCCAAATCAACCAAATCGCGCAACAAGTATGGGTTGACAATTTGAAATTCACCAGAAAGAACACGACGAGAATACATGTTAGAAGTAACTGGCTCGAAACATTCGTTATAACCAAGAATTTGGGAGGTTGAGGCAGTTGGCATAGGAGCCATGGTCAAAGAGTTTCTGACACCATGCTTGATTATGTCTTGTCTCAAAGTGTCCCAATCCCACATACCAAGAGGCTTTTGGTTCCACATATCCATTTGCAAAACACCCTTAGAAATTGGAGAACCTTCGAAAGAAGCGTATGGACCATCCTTCTTAGACAGTTCCATTGAAGCTTCTAGAGAGGCATGGTAAATGGTTTCAAAAATTTGAATGTTCAACTTAGCAGCACCTTCAGAGTCAAATGGCAAACGCAATAGCATGAAAGTGTCAGCCAAACCTTGGACACCTAGAGCAATAGGTCTGTGTCTCATGTTAGATCTTTCAGCCTCTGGAACTGGGTAGTAGTTACGGTCAATAACCTTGTTCAAATTGCGGGTAATAACCTTGGCAATATCGTGCAACTTTTGGAAATTGTAAGTGGAGGTTTTACCGTCTTCAGAAGTCTCAATGAAAGCTGGTAGAGCAATAGAAGCCAAGTTACAAACTGCAGTCTCGTCTGGAGCGGAGTATTCAACGATTTCACAGCACAAGTTGGAGGACTTGATAACACCCAAGTTTCTTTGGTTGGACTTTTCGTTACAGGCATCCTTATAAATCATGAAAGGAGTACCGGTTTCGGTTTGAGCTTCCAAGATTGAGTACCATAACTTTTGAGCCTTGATAGTCTTACCACGGCCTTCTCTTTCATAACGCTCATATAATTCCTTGAATTCCTTACCGTAACAGTCACTCAAGCCTGGAGCAGAGCTTGGAGAAAATAGAGTCCAGTTTCCATTTTGCTCAACACGTTCCATAAACAAATCTGGAATCCATAGAGCTGGGAACAAGTCTCTAGCACGGATTTCTTCCTTACCATGATTCTTTCTGATATCGATGAAATCGAAAATGTCAGCGTGCCATGGTTCTAAGTACAAAGCAAAGGCACCTGGTCTCTTGTTACCACCTTGATCAACGTAACGGGCAGTGTTGTTAAAAACACGAACCATAGGAATCAAACCATTAGAGGTACCGTTCGTACCAGCGATGTAAGAACCTGTGGAACGAATATTGTGAATATGAAGACCAATACCACCAGCAGTCTTGGAAATCAAAGCACATTCTTTCAAAGTATCATAAATACCCTCAATAGAGTCATCTTTCATTGCGACCAAGAAACAAGAGGACATTTGTGGCTTTGGAGTACCAGCGTTGAAAAGAGTTGGAGAGGCGTGAATGAAATATCTTAGAGACATCAAATTGTAAGTCTCTAAGGCACCAGCAATATCTCTGCCGTGAATACCTAGAGCAACTCTCATGATCAAGTGTTGTGGACGTTCAGCAACAGCACCATTTATTCTTAACAGGTAAGAACGTTCTAGGGTCTTGAAACCGAAGTAGTTAAATTGGAAATCTCTGTCATAGACAATAGAAGAATCTAGTTCGTCCTTGTTTTCCTGTACAATTTGGTAGACTTCATCACTAATCATAGGAGCGTGCTTACCGGTAGCAGGGTTAATGTAATGGTATAAGTCAGAAACAACTTGAGAAAACTGCTTTGTTGTTTGCTTATGCAGGTTAGAGATAGCAACTCTAGCGGCTAAGATAGCGTAGTCTGGGTGAACTGTGGTCATGTAGGCACAAGTCTCTGCAGCTAGGTTATCTAGCTCGATGGTGGTGACACCCTCATAGACACCGGAAATGATTCTTTGGGTGACCTTGACGGCATCGACGTGTGGATCAAGACCATAACAGAGTCTTGAAATACGGGCTGTGATTTTGTCAAACTTGACGGGCTCTTTACGGCCACTTCTTTTGATAACGTACATTGTAGTTTTGTAATATTTGAAATCTTTTTCTATCTTCCTCTAGTGTATTACCTCAGGAGTTCTATATGGTGGTATGGATAGAGAATAGAATAAAAAAATCCTTGATCTCTTAATATGAGTTAGAATAAGAAGTTGAACTGAAAAGAACAGAACGGATATTGTCGATAATTTTGAAGAAAGTTCTCACTCCTTATATATCCAAAAAAAAACTTAGAAGAATCTCTTAACTATTCCTTTTGGTCTGATATTCTTTTTGCGAACATACTACTTACCAGAAAGAAGCATTTAAGAACACGAAAAGTTCATGCACTATCTACGCCGCATTAGTAATGAATTATGTCTTTTCTTTGGAGCTCAGTAGAAGATTCCTTCCCCATCATTCCCCTTTGATTGGGGGGTGCGTGTAGAGACGCGTGAAAATTTTTCTCTTTTTCAAGGCTGAGTTCTGCATCTTCTGCGTGCATTTCTAAGTAACAGTACGCGTAAACAGCCAAAAATGTAAACAATAATAAGCTTCCTCTATTTTCATGAGAAGAGCGGAAGCCCGCCAAAGATATTGTGGCAGGAATATTATAACGAGCGCATAGAATGAAAATATATCTCTAGAAACGCGTAAACAAGTTTCGTGTTTATTATTATTTTCAATTTGACATATTACTTTTACCCAATTCGAAGAAGTTATGGCGTTCATGCCATGGTACTAACTTTGGACCACGTAGTACGTTGTGTTGTTTATTATTTCTTTTTGGTTCAAAGTTTGTCCGTTGTACTATTGTCATTAATAAACATTTCTTTTCTTGTACTTAACATAGTTATGTAGAAAATAATTATATGTATTTGGCATTAATAGTTTAGTGGGGTGATATAACAACTGCTCAAGGAAAATCATGAAATGATCTTATCCTGTGGAATACCGTCGTATTCTCCATAGCCCATAGCTAGGTTCATGTTCTGTAGGCATTGTGTTGCTGCACCCTTTAGTAGGTTGTCAATGGTTCCACAAACGACGACTCTGTCTTTTGCGTCGTTCAGCTTGAAACCTCCAATCACCACCCCATGCGTACCTGATATATCCTTAACCAATGGGATATCCTCAATTACATGAACCAGGGTTTCACCCTTGTAAAAGTCTTTGTAAATCTTTTGCACCTGTTCGTTACTATCAATGCTTCCCTTCTTGATTGGGATGGAGACTGTTAATGATATCCCCTGGAACCATTGACCTACGTGAGGCATAAAAGCAACTTCGTGCCCAAGGCGTGTAGAAATTTCACGCTCATGGATATGGTTGGTTAAGGCATATGGGATCAGGTTGTCGCTCAGAACCTTAATATCATTCTTAGGAGAGGGTTTTGCCCCAGCTCCAGAATAGCCTGATACACCAAAGACGGTTGGTAGACCGTCAATATACTTAACTAAAGGTGCAATTGATAGTTGAGATCCGGTAGCATAACAACCAGGGTTAGAGATTTGTTTTGCGTTGATTATACTTTCTCTGTTATTAATCTCTGGTAAGCCGTAAGCCCAGTCCTTTTCTGAGACAAATCTGTGGTCAGCAGATAAATCGATGATTTTTGATTTACCACTACCTTTTTGGACAGCCCCTACAAACTTCTCAGAGACATTGTTGGGTAAAGCCATAATCCAAATATCCACAGCATTCTGTGACTCCAGTTTTGTTATATCTTCAAGTTGTAAATTGTCGTAAATGATTTCACTCTTGTTATAATCAGGTAGTTTTTGGCCTTTCAATTCTCTGCTAGAGACATGAGAAATCTCGAAATATGGATGTTGATTGATTAGAGCAACTAAATTTCTACCGGTGTAACCTCTTGCACCAATTAAAGCGACCTTAGATTTTTCTTTATTCGTAGCTTCGAACTTTGGGGTTGTTCTTTGAATTGTTGAATAAGATCTCTTTGATTGTGCAGATGAAAATACTCCACTTGATCCACCAGCACTTAATGTAGAACCTTTAGTGAACTCGCCGATTAATTCGGACACAGTATTTAAATCATTAACACCATACCAGAATAATACTTTACCACCTTTTAAGTAGGAACCTTGAGACTTATCAAAGTGCCAAGCAATATTAGCATCATCTTCAGAAACAACCCACTGTAAAGCTGGGAAGTCACGTTTCAAGGTGCTGAATACATTATCTGTAACATTGTTTAGCCAAGCAGAGTTCGTGCACAAAAATTTGTCCAGTTTGGGGATTTTCTCATCGGTCTTGACAATTGCTAGTGCTTCCAGTGGTTCATCCGAGTAGGAAACAAAGCTACAGCTTTCAAGTTCTCTTAGATAAGTTGCTGCGGACAATTTATTGGCAGCAACATCGGGATCTCTCTGCAGTGCAACTCTCAAAGAATCAGAAGAAGAAAATTCGCCTAGACTACTTCTCTTAATCAGTTTGTACCCTCTTCTAATCATAGTTCCGGCACCAGAATCAGTAAACAATTCCTTTTGTAAGTCTTGGACATTGATGATTGCAACTGAGGAAGAACGAGGCAAATAATCCAAAAGTTCTTTGATTTCCTTAATCTTCAACTTGGTACCATACTTAACCCAGCTTTGCTTCAGTAGTCCTTCGTATTCCTCATCTAGGTTAATCATCGAGATCCTTTCCCCGGTTTCACCGTTAATAATTCCGCCTTTCTCATTCAAATAGACAATTTTCAGTGGTTCAAACACACGAGCAAGTTCACCTGCAGCTACATCCGCATTGACATTCAGCATTTGGCCAGCAGGGGTCTCTGCCAGAGATGTCAAAATAGGAAGAGCGCCAGCTTTGATGGATGCCTCGATAGCATCCTTGTTAACCTTCGTTATGTCACCAACAAGATTGTACTTGTCCTTGTCTAGATAGTTTGCAGTGAAGACTCCAGAGGTGATGGGTCTAGCACGAACACCTAGTTGTTCCAAAGCAGTGACCAGTTTCAAGTTCTGCTCCAAAAAGCATTCTCTCACAACGGCCATTGTGTGTTCATCTGTAATTCTGATACCGTCAATGTAGTCTGGCTCGATACCTTGTGCCTCTAGTCTGCCGTTAACTTGTGGCCCTGTACCGTGTAAAACAATTGGATACAGCCCGACATGATACAAGAAGGCTAGACAGGACGCCAGTTCTTGTAAGTTGTCACTTATAATAGCACCACCTACTTTGATAACTGCGAACTGTTGTTGTGACACCGATGTGAAGTATTTCAAGTATTGCTCAACTTCTCTCTTCGTGCTAATATTGTTCAACAGCTGGATAACAGTTGATCTGGTACCTGAAGTGCCCACACCATTGGAAGAAGACAGAGCTCTCTTCGAATAGCCTACCTTCCTGCCATTGAAAGTAATGTGTGTGTTTTGGCTTGTTGTTTGTGCTTCAGTGTTCTTGTCCTTGGTGAACACTAGCGACGCCTTCGGCGATGTAGAATATCTAGCTCTGCCCAGCAACTGGGAGATTTGTCTCAATCTAGAGACGTTCACCTTCTTCGAATAAAGAACGTTTACCACTGGCATTGTTTAGTATCCTGGGTAATATATAAGACGACCGGTGAAAATGCAAATCAGAGGTTGTAGCTCTCTCTGTAATGTCTATAAATTGTATCTTCCTTATTTTTTATGGCTCTCTGGGGTTGCGATGACCTTCTCCAGATATTTTTTTTTTTTTCCAGTTGAAATTGAATCTCGAAGATTGAAACTAAGAGAGTGCAGAGTGACAAAATGATTGACAGAATATGAATGCGCACCCACTTGTTATTTACTTCAGCTTCTCAACAAAGCGATTTTGAATTATTTGTAGAGCTCACAGTTCTATGAAGTGGAATAGAGTATAACAGCCCTCAATTCTTGCATTTATATAGCAGCCCAATAGAGCAATTTCGGTGAATGTAGGGCACTCTCGCTAGCACCTTCCTTCCCAATGACGCCAGGGACACCAAAAGAGCAGTCAAGCACGAACGTCGCTTCTGGTTTCTAATTTTTCTGGTTGTTCGGAGTGAGTGTTCTCCGTATAAAGGTATGATGCACCTGATATTGCTATCTCACAGTACAGTAAGGCTTGAGTCACTACATTTAAGCGCAGGAGCAGGCGAGATGGGAGGAAACATTTTCTGTTCCTGCGGGGTCTGCCCTGGGAGGTTAGCAGTTGGTGATAGTTCGATAAATGGCATGGAGAGGCGAGATATTGCATCCCAGTTGCCGTTTCGGTACACCAGAACAGCAAGAATATAGGTAAGCGGAAGAAGAAAGCGTCACATTTCATTAAAACAAAATGGAATGCAGAAGCGAGCTATCAGCGCGATATGATTGAACACCATAGGCAATACGCGTTTTATCATTTCAAACCCAATAATGCATGCTATTCTTTGATATTTGTTGGATATCTTGTTACTATTAGTCTAGGTATTTTGTAGTATCAAAGCTAGGAGCATTATTTTTTTAGCTTATTATTATTTCTACATTTCATATCTGTATGTTAATTAGAGGTAAAAAATGTTTGCGAGTTAGTAGTTAGTGCGGATATGAGTATTTTTATATTATGTACCGGTTACAAATAAAAACAAGATAAATGAAACAGTATAGACCGTTTGTGGTGAATATTGTGCTTGCAGCTACCTTCTTTATATTTTTTGTAATTATATTTAATTAGCTGCTGCGAGTCTCTTGCCACTAATTAACTGGTTCAAAAGGTCGTTAGAGCCAACGTTGTTGGGTTGCAATTGTGGTGGTTGCTGAGGTTGCTTCTGCATCATTTCTTGCTGTGAGACAAACATTCCTGGTGGAGCTGCGCCGTTGTTGGCCAGGCCCATAGGCATTTGCTGGAATTGCTGTAGTCCTTGTGGCTGTTGCTGTGGATGTAGCTGTTGGGGAGGTTGCATGCCTTGCATTACAACATGCTGTGGACCTGGAGTACCGTTGCCCATGATATTTCCACTCATCTGAGGCATGTTTGGATTAATTGGAAGGTTTATAGGCGTTTGGTTGCTGTTGCCCGTGGCATTGGCAGCAGCAGCAGCAACTGCGGCATTGGCATTCGCAATGCTTTGGACATTAGGCAAATTGATCAATTCTGGTTGGCTTGAACTAACATTCTGTAGAAACTGGATGACTGATTGTGAATGATCTGTAGGTTTGATGGCTAGAATTTCAACCAGCTTTTTAGTCAGTCTATTGTCGCTGGTCTCAGAAGGTTGGATTTTGTCCCACGTGAAAAGAGATGGGTATGACTTCATTCTCTCTTCGTCAACCAAGTTGGATCTCAAGCTAAACTGTTTGCATTCGTAGCTGGAAAGAGCCTTCATTCTATCATTTAAGAAACTGACACACCCGTTCAAAGCATCGTAAGGATCAACATAATCCTTAGAGTCGGCAGAGTTCTTTTTCTTATTGCCACTCATGGCATTGTTGGTGGATTTATTGTTGGTTGATTGTATATCAGAATTTCCTTCATTTTCTTGGCTTAGTGTGTCGTTGAGTGTAGGTAAATTGATTGAGCTGGATGGTTTGGATAGGTTTATATTTGCAATTGCGGACGCGGTCTGGCTAATACCCCAAGGATTGGAGGTGCTTGGTGGAGCAGGGGCTGGCGTCAAAACAGGTGTTGGTGCATTAGAGTCGTTATGAACATTAGCACTGCTGTTGCTGTTGTGTAAATGCGCCTTCAGAGGTAATGGGGATGGAGCAGCGGACCCATATTCGTTGGAACTTTTGTAGGAGCCAGAAGACAAAGGTGTTTGATTTTGCTGCTGCAGTTTGTTGGCAGCCTCCCTTCTATTGAATGAGTCTGCTTCTTCACCGGGTTCATGCAAGAACATACAGTTCGGATTTGGACAGACCATGCCTTTCAGATAAGAGGAACAGTATTTCGTTGTACCGTAAGCAGCCTTGATCAAACGACCGTCCATGTAGGTACCATCAACTTGCGCGATACAACGAGCGGCATCGTCTTTTGCGGCAAAGGTGATATACACACCATAACCTGGTGCGTGATGATGATAATGGTCATTACTGCTACCACTATGTGGATTCTTCCTGTTCACAACAATTTTATTGATTTTCCCGTACTGTCCAAAATACTTGTCCGACTTAAGCGTTGCTGCCACCTCCTCATATGGAACCGGTGGATTCACACCAACCACATAAACCAGGTTCTTTTGAATAACCCTCGTACCTGCCAGGTGCTTTCTGTTGTTGTGCTCGTACTCCTTTTTCTCCTTCTCTTTCAGTTTTCTCTCCTTCTCCTTCCTGGCCAGCTTGGCCCTCTCCATCTTCAGCTCCTCAGGGGAGAGCACGACATACCTCACAGACTCATCATCGTACTTACGACGGCACGCTGGACACCGCCCGTTCAACTCGGGGTTCTGCCGGATGTTGTTGTAACAGAATTGACAGATCTGGTAGCCACAAGGACACGGGAAGAAGTTCTTGTCCGTAATATCCAGTGGCTCGATACACAGCGGACAGTAATCCTCCTCATCCTCAGACAGGAAAGAAGTGTCGTAGTTGCTCAGCGTGTTCTGGATAGCTTGTTGATTCTCTTGCAAGTGTGGGTTGATCATTTTCTATTCTATCCTCTCTGAAATGTTTATCTTCTTCTTTTATAACAAGTTTGTCGTTTCAAGAAGTTTTCTATATTATATTTTTCTCTTCAAAGTTCCGAAATTCAAAACAGATGTCGCTCCTTCTTCCTTTATTCGCTAGCTTCAGGTATAGCTCTCCAATACAGTGTGTAAATTCTATTTGGAATATTTCCTTCTCTCTTTGACTTTCTTTTTCTTGTTTTTTTGCGTTTCTGGTAGTCTTAAGAAACAAAAAATTTTATATGAAGAACTTAGAATTATTGAATCAGTATTGTGCTCAGATATATAGGACTTTTCACTCTTTAACAGGTTGTAGACGTGCCAGCTCAGATTCCCTCTCTCTTATTCCATTTTTTTTTTTTTTACTGTTCACTTGCATGTGGTGCCCTCCCACTCGCACAGCTCTCTTGCCTCTCGCCTCTTGGGAAGGCTGGCCCAAAGGAGAAAATGCTCAGGCGATGCTCGTCGTTAGTGTGCTGAAGTCATATGATCGAAACCCACGTGATAATTGATAGGTATGTACGAATTGTATGTACTGTGTATATTTATGGTATACAAGCACTGTTTCTCTGTGTGCTGGAAGCTCTGCCGGTTCAGTGATACCCAATTTGGGCGCTGCGTGTGGACAGTTGTTTCTATATGCAGTGTTCTCTGGCACGAACAGTTTTTGTTTTGCTGGTCTCGCTCAGACTGGGTGTCCTAGACATCGTACATGGTTTGAACACCTGCTACTGCCAAAACATTAAATAAAGTTAAAGAGAGGAACATGCGGTGATTCGTAAAGCGCAGCATATATGCACCAACCACATGTACCCATTATGTATGCAAATGGTATCAAACCGAAGATACTTGGTGAGGTACTCCCCCCATTTTCGGAATATAAAACTATCAAATTCAAGTTCAACTATCACGATATTTACATATGTATAGATTTGGACACAAGAGTTGATTTGAGGTTTTGCAATTCACGCAAGACTCTCACAACCCCTTGCTCCTGACTTTTTAAAGAAATTTGACTATATTATTCGTAACATCATTAAGTGCGGTGCTTTTTGCCTTTTTCTCATTTATTTCTCAATTCTTTTAAGTAGCGAATTTCAGAAGTGTGCCGGCCCCCCCATTTACTGGATTGGCACGGTCTTGTAGTCGACGTCGACGTGCGCATTGTCGTGGTGGCACATGACAGTGACCTCGAGCCTGAACTTCTTGTCGTGGTACTCCGTCTCCTCGCTGTAGTGCCACGTGATCTGCTCAAAGGTCTCCTCCTTGGACTTGTTGTGGAACTTCAGGTCCGGCTTGTGGAGGGCCTCCTTGATGTCCTTCAAGAGGTGCTTCTCGACGTGTTGGTGCAGGTGTCTCACGAACTTCTTGTTGTGGGAGTTGCTGGTGTCCTTGATCTTCTCCGGGTCGTCGTGCGCCTCGTGCAGTACGAAGGGTGGGAAGTAGGTCAGCTTGCAGTGGATGTGGTCGAACTCCTCATCCTCCGTCTCGTTCTGGATGAACGTCTCGAAGTCGCCCAGATCCTCAAACACCTTCAGAGACTCACCCTCCTTGGTCACAACAGTGGAGACCTTTACCTTCTTATCCTTCTTAGCCATTGTAATTTTTGTATGTAGTTTTTTTTGTTTTATGTTTGTATGGTTCCTCCTGCTGTGTAAGACGAAACAATTGAGAAGTGGGATCAGAGAAAGAAGTGAGATCAAT